>VZRQ01000575.1:363194-438223 GCA_013397975.1 Machaerirhynchus nigripectus
TGACTCCGAGCGGCGGGGCGGGGTGAGCAGGGCCCCGTCTTTGAGGCGTGCGGTGCGGGGGGGCGTCCCCACCCCAGCTCCGCTCGGAGCCCGTCGGCCGCGGGGCAGGGGCTTTTGGCGCCCCCGGTGCGCTCGGGGCCTGGCGTTGGCTCTCCCTGGGGAGCAGCTCCGGGCCCGTCCCGGCGGCCCCGCGGGGAGGGCCGGCACCCCATCCCGGGGCAGCCCCCGAGCCCCTTCGGGATCGGCGACG
Organism: Machaerirhynchus nigripectus; assembly: GCA_013397975.1. Lineage (NCBI taxonomy): Eukaryota > Metazoa > Chordata > Aves > Passeriformes > Dicruridae > Machaerirhynchus > Machaerirhynchus nigripectus. Next base: position 363,445 of record VZRQ01000575.1, read on the forward strand.
GCCTCCCACCTCCCTGCCTGCCCCGGGGCCGGCCTCGCCTGGAGGCCTGGCGCCTGCCCGTAGTGCTGGGTTTGTTAATTGCACCGTGCATTCTGTCAGTAAGGAAAGCAAGATGAAGAAAGTGGGGTTAAGGTAGGGTAAATGAGGCATACATGAGGCTTGAACTTGGGTACTTGTGTTTTCTACTTAGTCCCAGTCGTTGGGCACACAATATCCATTTTGGAGCAACGTGTTTCAGCGAGTTGTGCTTTTCAAATACCTACTGCAAACGCTTATTTGCTAGCCTAGAGGTGGGTTTGCACTGCAGGAAGTTTTTCTTTTGATTTGGGACTTTTCTGTTTGTTTGCTTGATTGTTTTGTTGAAGTGATTCACTGATTACTCAATGCTAACTTTTTTCCTTTACTGCTTGAAAAGTTTTTCACCAAACCTAATGTTCAGTGCTAACTGCTAAAGCACAGAGTAACATACTTTGAATGTAATTCAGAAAAACTGCTCAAATTATGTGACCCAAAGTTATTTCCGATGGCATTCTGGGGATATTTCGGTTTTACTGTTTAAGTTAGTGGTTGTCCTGGATTGTGATTTCATGTATGTCCAGCATGGAAAAGGTTAAAGTGGGTGTCAAGTGATTTAGAATAAAACAGGATCATTTACTTAGACGGGGCCTACAACAATCATCTAGTCAAATTGCTTGACCACTTCAGGGCTGACCAAATCTTGTTGTGTTATTAAGCGCACGGGCTAAATGCCTCTTAAGCATTTGACTGGCTTGGGGCATCGACCACCTCTCTAGGAAACCTCTTCCAGTGTTTGACTATGCCCTCAGTAAAGGAATGCTTCCTTATGTCCAGTTTGAACCCTCCCTGACACAGCTTTGAACCATCCCTGTTCATCCTATCACTGGATCCCAGGTACAAAAAAATCAGCACCTCCCTCTCCACTTCCGCTGCTCAGGAGGCTGGAGGTTGCCTCTCAGCCTGCTGTTCTCCAGTCTAGACAAACCAAAGTCTTCAGCTGTTCCCCACAGGACGTGCCATCAGCTTTGTTGCCCTCCTCTGGATGTATTTAAGGACCTTCACGTAGTTTTCCAATTGTGTGCACAGTAGTCCAGGTAAGGCCACACTAGTACTGAATGCAGCCGGATTATCACCTCCTTTAATCAGCTGGTGATGCTGTGTTTGTTGGCCCAGCTTTTGCAGTGCTGCTTTGTGGTAATAGTAACCAAAGAGAGTGATTAGGTGTCCTTAGGTTTGCTTCTTGGATAAGTGTATCAAGCTTCAAAAATATTTTTCTAAGTGGTTCTAGAGTGCACAATCTTGTGGTTCCTGGCTGTCGCTGAATTGAAATAACTATTTCTGCTACTTTTTACAACATTAGCTTATTTAACGGGAATTTTGGACTATGCCTTGAAACTTGCACCTCTCCTCCTCTTTGAGGGTACTTAGACCTCTCCAAAAATGCAAAAGTTTTCCATAAAAGTAGTTTTATTTTTTTAGTTTGCTTTTCTTGGTTTCTATTTCCTCTTCAAAATTTTATCACAGTTTTCAACTCTGAGTTGTTTTACTGCCTTTTCAGCTGAACGAGTGCCATTGGTAAATTGGCTTTCAGGTACAAAGATGAGGTGCCTCTGAAACAATCTGTTCCTCTGCAGTGTTTGCTGCCCTCCTTGGTGTAGACTCTTGAATGGCTGCAAACACTTGTTATTCTTGCAGTCCTGTAGGGTGGGAGCCAGAGGCTGAAAGTTGATCAGGCAAGTAATGGGCTGATTATCAGGTCCACTGAAATTATGCCTTGACCTAGTTGCATTAGGGAGGGTAGTATGAAAGAGGGAGGAATTAATGCATATACTTTTAAGGAATGTGAGGTGGAGTGGAAAAAGAAATAATGATTTGGATATCTTGCCTAGCTGTGTTTGTGCACTTTAAAAAGGTCAGTAACCTGAACATCCATGCTTCTAACTTCTTTGCTGTTGCTCTTACTTAAAATTTTTCTCATATTATTAGATCGTAGAGTTACTTAACACATCTGTGAGTGAGCCTTCAGTGGTGTTTAATGTAGTATTGTATGTCTGACTACACTGGTGATTAAATAATGTTTTGTACCAAATTGGTTGTTACTGTGGCTGTCACCTGATGTCAGAATGGTAAGTTTCCTAGTACAAAACCAAAACTGAGTTTATATGTTAAAATCTGTCCACACTTAAACTGCAGAAGCACCGCATGGCACATCAAGTACAAAAAAAGGTTGTCCTTGCTTAGTTGAAAATGTGCTAGCTTGTAAAATACTGCCTGTACTGACTGATTTTACAGTAAGTTTCTTAAATCTTACAAGGTTTGAAGAGTTAATGTAGACACTTTTTTATGTCAGTTTCTGCAACTAGTGTTTACATTTTATGATTTTGAATTAAAAATAAAGTTATTTTTCAAGTAAAACGGTAATACAGTGTAGTTAATACAGAACAGTAATTATATATCTATTCCCCTCCCCCAACCAGGTATTGTCAGAGTAATCTGTAATAAAATTGTCTGGGAATTTGTAATGTTTACCTTTAGTATATCAATTACAGTTTTGTCAGCTTCTGAAAGGTAAAGTAGCCCTACCTAGTAAATGTAGCAGTGGTAGGTAAAGCTGGGAGCCTTTTTTTGTTTGTTTGTTTGTTTGTTTTTGTTTTGTTTTGTTTTGTTTTGTTTTGTTTTGTTTTTGGTGATAGTGGTGTTTTATGGAAATGAGTAAAAGGCCTCTGTAGTTTGTGTGCAGAATTGTAGTTTTTCTGAAGTCAGATCCCTGCAGCTCTCATTGAAAGCCTGCATTTTTTGATGCTGGTTCTTTTCGTTATGCACTACACTGTTCCTTGGAATGAGATATTGGCTCCAGCTAGGGGAGAGATAAGGTGTTTGTATTACATGTCAGTGAAAAAGATATTCTGTCTTGGAACAGAAGTTCTGTATTAACTTTTTTATTTAATTATCAAACATGAGGAGGAAGGCCAAGTGGCAGAATTACCTTTTTGTATTGTTATAGTTAACATTCGTGAATTTTGGAACCAGTTTTCCAGTGTTCTTATTAAAATATGGACCTTAATGGAGCATGAATTAGTGAATCCAGTTTTATTACTAGAAGCGAAGTCCAGAAGGTCTGCAGAATACATCCCCTTATGTAAACAGTGAGTTGCAAAGCACTTCTTACTGGCTTGGAACAGAAATTTTGGTGGTGTTTTCTTTTTTTTTTTAATTTCCTGGGTGGCATTTCACAAGAGAATATGACAAGCCAAGACCTCTTCAGTGTTCCTAGATCTTTGCAGATTTATTACATAGAATTTATGACATGGAAATGCCAGCATATGGTCAAAAACGAACAGTATGCCGTGGCCTACAGCAGGTTTAGCCTGTGGTTCACGGATCTTGGGTCTGGTGATTGATCTCTGTGGGAAAGCAAGAGGTGCAAACTGGATAACTAAAGATTTTTTTAGTACAGCTAAATGTACTTGTGAGTTCCTTTTCAACTGGTACAAATTTTTTTATTCCAGTGTGTGATGCCATAAAAATTAGTAATTCTATGGCAAAAAAATACAGTATTGTAAAACATAATATATTTTGAAGATTATGTAAACAGCGTTGTGATGATGAAAAGTTACTCCCAGAAATGAAGAGGAAATGGAATTGTACTAGTTGTTTGGAAACAAAAGAATACTGCTTAATAGTCCATGAGAAAACCCTTCTATTAATGTGATTTGTAAGTGAAGAATACAGAGTTGATGTACAACAAACTTTTAAACTGACATTTTGGTATTTCAGCAAATAATGTGCTGCATACTGGGTAATTCTGGATTTAAGATTGGTTTGTTCGCCTGTGTCCTCTTGTAGGACTAATCATCTGATTTGATCCAAGCTCTAAAGCAAAAGTAGGTGTATGCCTGGAAACACAAGGAAGTTCTCACAGGGATGAATCAAACACCACTTTCTAAGAGCACAGCAGGCATTTGGAAAAGTAGTCAGTTCCAGAATTCTGCAAGATGATCTGCTTTCCCCTCATGTTTTTTTTGCTATTCCAATGAAACGTTTTTGGAAAACCCTGCTGAAATTGGTTCCTGCATATTGAGCAAGCCCAGGCGGGATACAAGATTTTCCCTAGACACAAGCATAACATAGTATTTCACATAGTATTAGGAGAGATGCATCGGTTTTGAGATTCTTGACACTTCTTTTATGATATGCATAATCTTGTGAAGTTTGGTTGGTAGTATGGAATCACAAAATGCCACATCATTGCATTTTTATTTGTTCAGGTGTATCCCTTACTGGCTGATCTGATAGTTTTGCATTCCTGCTGGGTCACAAGTAATGGGTAGTCAGAAGCTGAATTCTTAATGTCATTTTCACTCTGGAGGAGTACAAAACGTCCAGCATTTTGCATTCTGTTAAGGGAACAACCCACGAAACTAATTCAGATGCTACTTTTTCTTTTTTCTTCTTTTTAAAGAAGATGCTAGGTGTTTGAAAAATAATTATTACTAGCTGGAATTGTTAAAACTACAAGAAATAAATTTAGGGCTGTAATTAATTGTTTAAAACATGCAAGAAAGGATAGGTAAAATAAGGAGATGGAAGGAGATGGGGGACAAACATGTTTGAAACACCTCAGTTTGCAGAAGAGAAGACTGAAGGGGGTGAACTTGGTGAGGTTTATATAATCTGCATGCAGGACATAAAATGAAAGATCTCTTACTAAATCCTACACAATTATTGGTCACTGAATGCTGCAACTCTAGAATTGGAAAGCACTTACTGAAGTCAGTAGCAGATTGGTTTAAAAGTGGGTAATTTTTTTTACTAAGGACCTCAACCAAAGCTTATTTGTGCCAAAGACAAATGGTTATCCTGTGAATTAGTACAGTTGGTTAAAAGATGGGAAACTAGATAAATAAATGATTGCTTCATGTTGGAACAATGTTAGCAGTAGTTTTCTTCTGGGGTTAAGGGTTTCATTATATTCTTGAAGAATGACAGTACTGTGGCACCATAGCAGTTTGTTGATCTGTGAGGATTGGTAAAATCTGAACTAATTGGATACTTGTAGCAAACTCTTCTAAAACCATTGTCCAGTTCTTTCATGTGCAAGTGTAGTTCGGTTCTGGTGAATGCCAAGTGATTCTCCTACAGGGAAAAATAATGTAAAACTATATACACAGTGATGAGCTCTGTATTTGCTCCTGTTACTTACTCAGAGAAGGGCAATGGTCAGACAGCTATTGGGAATTGTTCACAAAGGATGAAATCATTGTTAGGTCATTATCAGTGGTGTGTCAAAATCATTAACAATGTGCATTAATGTAATCATCCCAGCACAGCAAGGGTTTCATAGGCAGTGAAAAAGTGGATGAGAGGTGTGGAAGATACTCTGTGCTGGGAAGATGAAGATTTTTGTTGTGAAAAACAGAACAATAGGGGGAGAGATGATAGAGATCTATAAAGTCCATAGATCAAAAGAGATTATGAATAGAAAGCAAGAGTAGCTGTTTTTCATAGGACAAGAATTAGACCACATGGTGAATTAAACTTGCTACCTGATAAAAATTAAAGTAGCTTGTCAAGCAATGTGTAATTAAATTGTGGAACTTATTTGCCACATGATATTGTGGTGCAGAAGAAATGTGAATTAAAATTGTAATTAGGCAAAGCCAGGTAGGGATGGTTGCACTGAATACTGAACTCTACAGTGAAGCTGGGCTACCAGCTCTAAAATGGCTGATAGCCAGGAATTACTCTGGACACTTATGTCTAGATATTTGCTGTGGCTTTCATTCTTGACCTGGGTAATTTGCCTCTGGCCACCCTTGACAAAAATTGAACTGTGTTAGATAGACTTAGACTGTGTAAGTTAAAACACGGTTTATGTTCTTATTTTTCTATTGTTAGGTAAATGACCTCACACTGTAGTTCTGCTGAAGAAAGGATTTTCTTCTCTTGATTGGAGATGAGGGAAGAGGGAGTGAGGATTTGGAGAGAAATGAACTGGACTGTTGAAAACGGAGAGAAAAGGCAAAGCAAGTGTGACAGTCCCCTATGCACTCCATCTCAGCTGTGATTTCCATTGCCTTGCTGCAGCTCACCCTCCTGGTTTTCATTAGATGCTGGGAGAGACTCTCCCTGCATCTTTTTATGTGAGATCTCAAATCGATTTATGCACCATCTTGGGGGACACAGACTTCACCTGCTCATGTCTCTGCTAGGAAGCTAAAGTACTAATATAAGATGTCCTTGACTTATAGAACTGTTGCAAGTTAGAGTGAAGTTGTTGCTACTGTGAAAGAAAAAAGAGGAAAAAACCCCGAAAGTTAAAAGACCTTTAAATTGCTGCAGATTTTTTTTTTAACACCCACCTTTTCAGTGGCCTTACTTTTATTGGTATAGTGTGTCTCAGATGGATTCTTTCCAACCAGTGAGTTATCTGGGAATGTGTAGGTTTTCCACAGCTAGTCTCCTTTTTGGAGTCCTTGGAATTTTGAATGTATAGAGTCCTAGAAGTTATTTACTTAGCATTGTAATTCTTAGGCTTTGCCTTCTTTACGGGATGCAAATCCTTCATTAGGACAAGTGTTACTTAATGTGTTTGACTCAGTGACATACTGCTTTCCTTCTTTCTATCTCTTTTTGTGCTGGTGTTCTTTGAAGAACTTACATTAAATGCTGCACATTATCTCCTGTTTGCTGAGTTTCATAAGACTTTGTATCAATTTTTCTTCAAATAATCAGTTGTTAAACTAATTGATATCATCACATAGTCAAGGCAGTGGGGTGGAGCTTGTTACACAATTGAGATTTACTGTTCTGGGCTGATTTAGCTCTTCCCTTAGAGAAGTTTTGTTTCTCAGTGTAGTGTAAGCAAAGTGTGTAAAAATGGGATTTTGATAGGGATTTGAGGGAAGGACAGTTGCAGCATGCTTGATTATAATTTGCATTTTCCAGCAAACCCAAATGAATTTCTCAATGGAAGGGTGAGTTAATAAAAGCAGCAGTGTGTTTAAGAAGTCTAGATTTTTCTGGAGGTCGGTATGTTACCATTTGAGCAAAAGTAGATTCTCTTAAACTTACATGTTCCTGGTAATTTAAATTATTAGAAAGCCCGTGTCATCTAGAGGGTAGAAATATGAGGGTTTTGGAGTAGATGTTGCATATAGGTGAACCAGGTCTCAGACCTTTGCAAAGACTTTGCATTCTGAAATCATGTTCTAAGACTCTTGAGGCAGATGTTTCCTTCCCTCTTCAACTTCTATGTGCTCACACTCCCCAGACCCTGAGTACTTGAGCAAGCTGGTGGGAGGGTAGCTGGTGATTTTGGAGCACTGTTATCATTCGTACTGATAACAGAGTGATATTCACTAGGATTTTCTATGTGTATATTTCATGTGTTACTGCTGGTTAAAATACAGCTTTATGTAAATAATACATGTAGCAGTACATAGAAGTAACAAGCTGTTCTGAAGTTTTACTTAGAGAGAATTACACTTGAAAACATTGGATAGTAAATATCCTATACACTTTTTTTTTTCCCGTGTGATTGTCATAGCAATACAATTAAAACAAATTTAAGACTGATTCTCCAGGCTGTGCATATTGTTCATATTTTCAGGAATAGTAGATTTTCTACTTCTTTAGAGCAAAGGGAGCATATTTAATTCCAGTAAGAGTAATTCTAATAGAGCTGACAGGAAGAACGAAAGGCTCTCTGGGGGATGAATAGTATGGAAATGTTTTTAATCACTTTTTATGTACTTAATGTAATGCATAGTTATGAGGTGTCAGATTTTAGGATGACTGGACAGCTCTAGGACTGATGTACAACCTTTGAGCTTCTTTGCACATTTAAGGAAAAAGAAAGTGGATTAAATAATGTTTGTACCACTGGTAAGTAATTGAAGCATGATGGGCGTTCCTGTATTGGCATCATTTTGAGCCCTTCACTTTGGGAAATGTAGCCTAGGTTTTGGAAATGGGAGTGATGGCATTAACTGACAGCAAGCTAAGACTTTTTGGAGAACAGACTGCTGAACTCGCTTCTTTGTCAGAGAGTGCTGTCGGGGGGCAGTGGTCAGGACTGGCTTTTTCTTTCTTGTTTGTCTCCTAGTGCTGTGTCATACCCAAAAAAAAGCTGTTGAAGAAAGCCAGAGGAGAAAAAGCCATGTGTGTTCAGACAGCTTCAAGATACTCTCAGTGGCGTGGCAGCTGTGTATTTGGCACAGCCCCAGCCTTAGAATATTTGTGTTCAATTTAACGCTTTAGGGTGGCTGCCAGCGTTTTCTTGGGAAAGTGTGAGTGAGAAAGAGTGTTCACAGCTTGTATCTGAGAAGAAAAAAAAGAATTTTGTTACATGGACAAAGAAAACCTTCCACAGTGTTGTGACTTTTGTACGTCAAATTGCTGTGGCCTGTTGGCCTCTTATGAATCATGGAGTAGCAAATGTTCTCAAGGAGCAGAAAGCTTGTAAGAGCTCTTGTCCAGCAGTTTCTGACTGCAGGGGCTGTTTCTAGCATCTGCTGTTTTACAGCAGTGCGGCTTGCTGGAAGCTTATCTTATCAAAGTTTGGAGTTAGTGAGGTTATCTTGGGCACATCTCTGTGTGTTACCTGGAAAAGTTTGACATTTTTGCATTGCAGCTATTACTGATAGATAACAGTGTGCCTGTGTTATCACTGAATCTCTTCTATTAAGTAGTTGTTAGGGACTCATGTTCACTTGTTTTTTTCAGTCTGCTGAAGTTGCTCTGTGTTATATGGTTTTACTGTTGTAAAATACAATATGTATGATCTCAGTGTTTAAATACTTAAGATATAAATCAGGATACATCATTAAATCACAGGCTAGAAGTGTGCATTATCCAGTACCCTTATGAAGGGCATTAATAATATTATTCTCCTATTTAATGGGGATATGAAATCACTTAGCTCTGATATTGATGGCAGTGTACTGAATGGGTAAAATATGTCTTTCAACAGCTGGATCATCTTGTTTCATGGTATTGCTTGTTAGAACGATAGAAATGGAAATTACCATTTATTATGGAAGCACATTTCCACTTCTTTTGGTTGATGTTGCCATAATTTCTGTTAGGTTTATTGTGCAGTGGGAGTGTGGGAGACTTTAAGAGGCGTTGGGGCAGTTAAATTTACTCAGAGTTTCCAAGTGCATATTTTTTTTTTACTTTTGTAACTGTGATACTCTGTCCAAGACAGCTTTAAATACAAAGCAGAGATGAACTTTAAACTATTTTTTAGAATTGTAATGCTAATGAATATAACATTTTTCAACTTCTTAGCACACTTTCTGTTACACAGTTGAAAGTACTAGTGAGTGTGAAGTTTTCCATTTAACTGTTATTTGGAGAAGAGCGTGAGAGGGGAAAACATTAGTGAAGGAGCTGAAGAGAAGGTGGGTGATTTTCAAGGGTCTGGTTCTGACTGTGCAGAGTAGTGATTTCTGAATGAGGCACACTTCGTGTTGAAGTAATGAGCTGCTAAGGAATGCTGAGAGGATCCTTATGTAAAATACGATCCATCAAGCTGCTTTTCATTGAAAACAGAATGTATAATGAGCACAGTCATGATTCGTGGTTTTAAAAATTTACTCAAAGTTGTGTTTTTAAATTCAGATGTAAGGTATGATACGCAGTCATCTGTGTAGTACACAGGTAGGTTTTGATAGATCAGACAGTTGTAGTTCAGCTAGTGTAAGAAACAGCCTGGAGTTCTGCCTTCTGGCAAATACTTGCCAAATACCTCTGCAGCTTTTCACTTGAGTGCTATCTACAATTTTTGATACAAAATAATACCAGATTTGTTTGTTTGTAACTATGAAAATCAGAGTAAGTGGAAGAGAAGGAAGTGGATGCATCATAGTTTATACTTAGTATTTTAAGATAAACAGGTTTATGTTTGTTTAATAGTCAAATAATTCTCAAATGTGTAGCGTTAAACGATTTCGATCAATTTTTTTGTCATTAAATAGTAAGCAACAGGTTTTGGTAATTTTTTTCTTAATGGCCAAAGAAATCTCTCACTCTTGAGTTTGGTCTGAAAAATTTCTAGCATACGTTTCAGAATTTTATTTTGAAGGATTGTCTAAAATGGAGAGAATTGCTACAGAATAAGCAAATGAGGAAACAAGAACTTGAAGGTGTTTTTATGCTTGATATGTTAATTTTTGTAAGTCTACTGAATTTTCAGCCTTGATCAGATAACTATTCCAGAAATTTGCAATTGATGCTCATTTATGAATTTGAATGCTTAGGCAAAAAGATCCTCTATTTGTGGTTTTGAGATGGAAAAGATTTCCTTGGAGAATGCTGCTGAGGGTTTTTTGGGAATGGGGAAGAGAAGGAAAGAGAATGTCTTTCTGAATACTTCAGTAGTCTCTGTTTTCTTAATTTACTTTTTAGTTCCTAACTAAACCATGCTACCATATGATAATAACATGATGTAATGGAAAAAGCTTAATTTAGTCTAGAAGAAAAATTGCTGTTATGCTTTAGCTGTGGTCACATTTTCTTCATGCTGTTGCACTAGAGATGAACTTTGTGCTTTGTAGCTGCATAATTCTACTCTTAAATGTCTCCTAGTATTTTTTCTCTGTTCAGAATAATTACTGTGTCAATGTTGTTTGATTCTTAAAATAATAATACAATTTTTATCTTTTAATAAGAATAATAGCTGAGTCTCCCTTTCCCCCCCAACTTACTGACAGAACAGAAAGTAATTTTCTGTCAGATGAAACGTTTCTGTGACTGACTTGGGAAGGAAAGGAAGTGAAAGCTTGAATTAGAGGATCATTCAAAAAAAGCAGGGAGAATAAAGACCATATGTTGTTCTCTGGTTACACATCATCTGTCTGGGAGGTTAGATGAATCTCTTGAGTGTTAGAGCGCTTAATTTAAATCCATTCTCTTCTTGATCCTACAGTGCCAAAACACTAAATTGAAAGCATTAATTAAATCAAAGAATATGAAAATAAATCTTAATAGTGAGCTACTTCAGCACCTGATTTTACCTGTTACATCAAAGAACATTTAAGTAAACAGTATGAAAGGGAACCTCATTTGGTATCTTACCATGGCAGATCTTTTTATGCTTTATTTATAGCAGTAGTAGTGAAGGACAATGCATATTTTCTCTTGCACAAAGCGGTCTTCAAATTTTTACCAACTTTGAAAAAATGTTTTCTCTATTACAACTCTGTGGGTATAACTAAAAGCATTTTAATGAACGAATACTACCAGTCAGGAAAAGTATGCTTCTGGTTGCATTTTTAGACTGCATTTATGGATGCTTAACTTGGTTTTGCAGTAGTTTGGATGATCACGTTTTACGATCGTTTACTTGGATTTAGGATGAGAATACTGTTGATAGCACACTGATGTTTTAGTTGTTGCTATGCAGTGTTTACATTGGGAAGAACTTTACAGCTTTTCACTCCAACCCACCAGCAAGGAGGCTGGTGGTCACAAGGAGTTGGAATGGGACACAGCCGGGACAGCTGACCCCAGTGGTCCCAAGGGATATTCCATACCATATGGCATGATGGTCACTATATATACTAGAGGGAAAGCTGACCAGGGGCTGCTGCTTGGGAAATGGCTGCGCCTCGGCTTATGGGTGATGAGCAATTGCGTTGTGCATCACTTGTTATGTATATACAAATTCATTATGATTATAATTTTTGTTATTTTCTCTTCCTTTTGTGTCCTATTAATCTATCTTTACTTCAACCCACAAATTTTACTCTTTTTTTTTTCCCCCCAGCTCTTTTCTTCATTCCACTGTGGATGAGAGAATGAGTGAGTGGCTGTGTGATGTTTAGCTACCTGCTGGTTAAAACACAACAGTTCTTTTTTGGCACCCAGTATGGGACATAAAGGTTTGAAATAGTGGAAGATCCGACTGGAGCGTGTTGAAACAAATTTGTTGTAATTGTAGAGTCATAGAACGGCTTGGGTTGGAAGAGACCTTAAAGATTACCTAGTTCCCTCCAACCCCCTTACTGTGGACAGGGACACATTCCACTAGGTTGGATGCTCAAAACCGCATCCAACCTGGCCTTGAACACTTCCAGGGATGAAGCATCCATGGCTTCTTTGGGCATTCTCTTCCGGTGCCTCACCACAGTAAAAAAGTTCTAATATTTCATCTTCATCTACCCTCTTTTAGTTTACAGTATTGATTTGTGTGTTCAGAGCTTTGCTGTATATCGACAATGCTTGCTTTACATGTCTAAGTGTATATATGTATATGCTGTATAAGTAACAATACTTGTTGTATGTGTTCCACGTTGTGGCGTTCATCACCTCTGGGGGCTGGGTTGAGGTTTTCCTTGTGTTGAACTTTGTAGCGCTGGCTCCTGGTAACATTGTGGTTGTGAGACTCTGTGGTGCGTGTGCTTAGCGCTGCCGCCATCTCCGAGCTTCGGGAGCCATCTACGGGAACCAGTAATAATTGCACTGGGCGCCTTTTCTCCTCAGACAGTCCTGGCTGCGGGGGAGACACTCCTCCATCTTCCCCCTCTCCTACAGGCTAATTGCACTAGCTCTGAAGAACTTTTAGTATCGTCGGGATGTCCAAACCAACATATTCCTATTGCTGTGTCTCCTGAATGTGTTTCAGGTTTTGTTCAGGGCAAAATAACTATTTAAGAATATGACACAAAGATTTGCCCCCATACCCCGGTAGTTATGAGTGGTAGTAGGGTGTGTGGGATAGTACAGCCAAGTGCCTGGTACAGTGGTCACCTCTAAATTTTGCAATTTCACCCCAGACAAATACAGGGAGTGAGTGGCTGGCTGGTGTTTATCTACCTGCTGGATTAAACCACAGCACTGATGAACTGTAACTTGGATATCATCATTGGAAACCCTTTGGAACGCTATAGCTGCAGTAGTATTTTTTTAATTTTAGGAATATAGGAATCTCTGTTGCTGTAGAGCTTTTCAAATTAATTGTAAACAAGTCCTTGTGTGTGTTCTTTCACACTGCAAGACTGCATGCTTTCATGCTGCTTACTTTTGAGTGATATTTTGTAAATATGCTGTGAATCTAATTTTAAAGGTCTGTAGAAGTGGCTATTTTAGCGCAAAGTAGAATAAAAATAAACAGGGTACCTTTGCAGGGTTGAAAATAACTGTTCTGTATCCAGAAAATTTTTCTGTGCTGCATTAAAATTATGCAATAATAGTAATAGGGATGTGTGTGTTTTAAGTGTTGATGAGCACAGCTGTAAAAGAAATTGCTTTCTGCCTGGCATTTCATTTTTAATGTACTTCATCGTTCCAGTAGTGGTCCTCATCTTTCATCCTTGTCTTGTGAGCAGATTGTAACTTACTTTTTTGTTTGTGCCAGTTTTGATATGTAGGGGGGAGAGATGTGCCTTGGGTGTCTTGAAAAGCTAAGTTTTTTTAGTTAGAGCACTTGACTCGATTCTCTAAGATCAGTACTCACTATGGCAGCTATTCTTGGTGTCTTTGTGTTGGTGATAAAATTCTGTTTTAAATATTTCAAATAAAACTGAAGGCATTTGCTTAGCATCTTGCTTTTTGAGTCAGCAAACCCTGGGCATGTTAAGCTTTTATTATTTCTGAAATTAATGTGAAGTGTCTTGAAGCAGAAGTAGTCCAGGTCTTTGACACTGGTATGGAAGACATGCTTTAATAACAAAATACCAATTAATAATGTTTCCAAGTTTCATTTTGTAGTTTTATGGTTCAGTGCTGCTTTTGTGTGTTGATAAAGTAAGATTTTACAGCTTGAATTGAGAAATATGAATAGCCTCCTTCATGAGTACAGTTGATTAGCTAAATAAGGTGATTAAAAATTACCAAATTTATACTTGGTCTACTAAAGATTGAGCCTTTTGTTATTTATATGTGAGAATATTATGTTACATATTCCAGTCTCAATAAGCCAACTTTCAAGTATCCTTGCTGGGAAAAAAATGTAGAAAAGGTTCCTCTGAGAAAGTATTTTTGGGAATTAATTCTTATAAAGATGCCAGGTTTTGCTTTTTTTGCTCAATATATAATTTAAAAACATGTTTACTTGGCCAGATTCTGAAGAGGCCATCCTAGTCCCAGCCCTTGCTCAGAGCAGGGCTAATTCAGCTAGGTCACCTTGCTGAAGGTCTTGTCTAGTTGAGCTTTGAATATCTCCGAGGTGGCCTGCTATAGTGCTTAGCCACTCTTTTGGGAAAGTTTTTCTCTCCCTCATGTCCATTTGAGATTTCCCATGTTTCAGCTTGTGTTTCCTGTACTTACTCACTTCACAGTGCTCAGAATTGGCTTTGTCTCCGTAAGCCACGTTCAGATGGTGGAGCAGTGCAACAACTTCCTTCTTTGGTCTGCTCTTTTTTGGGATGAACAGTGATGTTCTCAGTGTCTCCTATGAACATGGGCTGCAGCCCCCAAAACATCTCAGTGGTCTGTCTTCAGTTTGTGGGTGTTCTCTCATACTGGGGACCCCTGAAACTGGACACAATACTTTAGACATGGCTTTGTGCTGTGAGGAGAGAAATAATAGCATTTTTTGATTTGCTGACTACAGTCTTGCTGCTGAAGCCCAGCATGTCCTTAGACTTTATCGCTTTACGAGGACATGGGTTTGTGTTCGAATTGTTCTACACCATGAACCCACAGAGCTGCTTTCTGTTCAGCTACTTTGTAGCATCAGTGGTTGGAAGGAGGAGTATGGCTTTGCTCTTATTGTAGAGCTCTGTGGTGGTTCTTTTGGCCAAGGAATTGCTGTGGTGGTACATCTTGCATTGTTCAGTTTTTACTAGCATGTCATCTTCTATACTCCCCCCACCAAAAAAGAAAAGAAAGTTATTTCTCTTACTTGTTTTTTGATGAAAAGTTGTGCATCTCTTTTAAACTGTAGTGTGGTTATGTTGATAAAATTTTGACATGCTTATGCCAGCACAAGCTATGCTGATGTGTAGGAAAAAGAAAGTTAATGTACTGCTTCATTATAGAACATAGGTATTACATAGAAAGTAAGTACTTTATAAGAACCATTACAAGAATGACTTTTTTTAGTCTGGCTGTTACCTCTGATTTCTCTTAATTTCTGAACTGAAGTGTGTGGAGACCAGCACAAAAGATCTCTTCGTTTTAAGTGGAAGTGGTATTTTGAGTTGCCTGTGCTACAGGTCCAAGAAGCTTAAATCATTCTGTTCATGCACGTCTTTCCTTGTTTAGTCTCTACAGGGGATGGTCTTCAGCCGTCCTTTACTGTATTGATCAAAGTTTCTGTCACAGAACTGTCTCTAATCAAGTGCAATAACTTACGTTTGTAGAGAAGCCCGAGAGTGTGACAAATGTGCAGAGATGATGTCTCAGAATGTTTCTCCAGCTTTTAACGATTGGGTTTTTTTCAGCAATTTCCTCAGCTAGATGTTTTCTTTCTAGTAAACTTTCGATGAATTTCTTTTGCATGGGTCTGTGCAGTTGTTTCTTGAACCTGTGTTAAATTTTAGCAGCCACAGAATAGTGAATAACAACTTCATATGCTGTATGAAGCTCCCTTTTCCTAAGTTTGCTCAATCTCCCACCTGGTAACTTAGGGTCGTGTAGTAGCCAATCCCTTTTTATCTCCTTAATGTCATTTGCAACCATATGGATGTAGTAAATACCCTCTTTGGTCTTATTCATGGTAAAGAAACCTGGTCTTCCTAGTTAGTCTTCAAAAGGAAGGTGTTCTGCATTTTTGATTTGCTTTGTTACTGTCAGGTAGAGAAGGGCAGACAGGAGGGACAATTTAGGAAAAACAGATGAGGACAAGGAGAAAGAGGAAGATGAAGGGACATACATATTCGATCTCTGTCGTTATAGAGGAGAGTGCCGTGTGACTGAGAAAATGTGATGTGATGCAGATACAGTATTATTCAACCTTCTACCCCTCAAAAAAAGTTAATTACAGCTTATTAAGCTAAATATAGTGCATGGTAAGTTACATGTAAGTTTCAAAATTGCAAGTGTGTGGCCTTTGCATGGTGCCTTTTAGCCCGTCACGTGCATGTGGTTTTGTGTAGAAGTGTAAGAGTGCCAACAGTCATTTGCAGTTACAAGAGGTAGGACTTGGCTTGCACAGTTCTGTGAGAGTTGGTGACTGGATGTGGGTATGTTCCTATGCTGAATGAAAAAGTTTAGCTTTATCATGCTGTCTTTCTCGGTGAAGATGATATACCTGTTTTGCTGTTTGGCAGATGGAGGGTGTCATCAGTTCCTGCTTCTCAGCTGAGAGGTGGTTATTGCTTGAGCTGTCTTATCTCTGCTTGTTCTTGCTTGCCTGCTTGCCCCCATCATATACTTACTGGGAATTCTATTTTTCTACAGGATGCAGTTGTGTATTTCACTATGTACTTTTTAGCTTAATATTGCTTCCTAAATGTTGTGGTACAGACTTAATTTCATTATTTCTTAACAGAATATTAGAGCATAAACTTCACAACTCTTGTACTAAAGTAAATAGTCCAGTTTTGAGTCATAGCATCATATGATTACTTGGCTCCATTGATGAAATGAAAAAGAAGTTAAAATAAGCTTTTCAGAGCTATGGAAATCTGAAAGTGTGTTTGTCTTCAAGCTACTAATACTAAACTAATTATTGCAAACTTTCCCCTTTGACTCCTGTGATGGGGCTGCTGCACTGCTCTTGGTGCTGCCCAGCACCTGTGTACTATCATGCCTTCATTTCCTTCATGTGGCCTGTCCTACCCCAGAACACATTTGGCTTCCTCTCACGTTCCTCTTCATTTGGCAAGCACCAGCCTGTGTTATGGCTGGTTTGGAACTAGGCAAGTGCTTCAATTGACCAGTTGATTGCTGCTACTGGAGATGGATGACAGCCAAGTTCTGTTTCCTTTTTCCACAATGCAACTGCTAATTTGTATGTCTTGCTTCTACCAGGCAGCTGATTTCTGTGGAACTTAGGGGAAACTTAGGTGTCTTTGAGACCTCTGTTTCTTTGTCAAATTTGGCTAAAATTGGCTTGCGTGATTAGAGTTCATCTGTGTGACATGGCTGCTGGACAGACTGCATAATATATAATCATTGTTTTTCTAAGAGTAATTGAACTGCATTTTAAAAACTTTTCGATTTGGTCACTGAAACAAAAATGAAGAATCTAGACTTCATGTGTAATGGTTTATCTGTTTAATCTTTGAAGAGTTTGCTTTTTTCAAGTACTGAATACAAAAGGAGGGAAGAGAAATTTGGCAAAAGTGCCTGTCTCTGCCTTATGCTCATTAGTTTAGCAGCTGGAGTGTTTCAGTCTAGGTAAAATGGATACCAGCTCAGGCCCTGGGGATTTGAAACGTGTATTCTGCCTCCTGTGCTTTGTGAATCTGTAATATACACTGTTGTGAATAGTCATTCTTCTTTGATGCCATTCCCCATTTTATATATAATCAAACTTTCTTTAGAGTTGCCTCAGGATCTCAGGCAAATTAAGCCCTTAGGCTTAGTGAATCAGTCTGTGGGTTTGTTTGATTGGGGTTTTTTTGCCTTTGTGTGTATTTTAGCATTTAGAGCAAGTTCAGCAGAAGGAAGTGACAAAGGGTCAGATACCTAGCCCTAAAGTTGTGGAGAGATGCTATATTTGTGCAGTGCTCTAAGATGAATTCTAATTTTTGTGCACGATGTTATTTGTTGTACAATTATCCACTGCAGTTATTCTTTGCCAGGATAACATGCAGCTGTGGTAAAATGTTTTTTAATCCCTTCATGCTTTTAGAAGCAGAAGCAAAGCTCTTCATTCAAGACAGGTTGAAAGTGACCGTTTCTTGAAATACTGAGGTAGATGAAATTTCAGCAGGTGCAGGAAGGATTTTATCAGAATTTGTCCAAAATAAAAATGGCTGAGAGGGATAATGTTCTCTTACAATTTATTTTATAGAACATATATGGTTATTGGCAGATAATTATCCTGCAGAACAGGAGAGAATTATTTTTGAAGGGGACTATCTTCATAGATTCAGCTGAACTTGTCTTGATTTATTCAAAATAAGGAAGATGATGGTTCTGAGCATTATTTTTAAAATTTTACTTCTTCCTCACTCTCCTGATGAGGCACCATAATTTGTCCTAACTCCAAGCTAGTTGTATTCTCTTCTGCCTGGAAATCAGAATGCAGGAGTTGGGAATTTAATTTCTCTGTTTATTCTGATGCATTACTTTTGCTCTCAAACACTTCCCTCAGCTGTCAGAGATCAAGAGCAGGTGTGTACTAAGGTGTTTAACTCTTAATACTTCAGATGGAAGTAGACTGGAATTTAACTACGTGTAAAACTTGTAAAGAATATAGAACCTGAAGTAGCTTAGCGGGGGTGGGTGGGTATTAATGAAGGATGGCAGAATTGCCAATAATTAGGACTTTTCAGTTAATCAGCAGTACGCTGAACAGGTAACAAGAACATGGGTCTCCTCTTACAATGTTTTCATGTGTGCTAACATATTAGATCCAGTCAAATAACTCTAAAGCAAGAAGAGAAAAAGGAAAAGCATTTTAAAAAAGTGGCTAGTTATCTGACAAAATGGCTGTCATACTAGTTACCTGTTCATGACAATAAAGACATGCCTCATGTTGCTCCATTTTTTCTGCATATCCTTTCTGAACACTGCTGAAAGAACATCAGAGTGCAGAAAAATGAAGGGTCTTAGTTGAAATAATATTTAAAAAAACCAAAGCAGAGACAAGTTGACTTACTCTGTTATTTTCTTTTACCTTTGTTCTTCACCCTTATTTCTCTTCTGTTACTATTTTTTATCAATGTCCTTTGCATTTATGTGTACCAAAGCTTGCAGTTTTCAGTTGTATGAGGAGTTTAGAGATGTTTTTGGTCAAGGGAAAGCTGCAGTGTGTAAATGTTGCTCACGGCTGAAGATGAACATCTCAAGCCTTAGTGCCTGTAGAACACCACACTATATCTCTCACAAATTACCCCATCTCACCTCACTGATAAAATATATAGAGCTAAGAATACACTTACAGTTATTGTTATGTAAGTTTTGATGATATACTGTCATTTGCCTAGAGAAGATGGAGCTGGAGTTAATTCAGACCCTTTAGAATTTTCAGAATTAGGAGCAGAATGTATGAATTTAATTCATGTTAGGAATGCTTGGATGTGTGCTGTTGTGCAGTTTTGTGAGGTGGGACTCTTGACAGTAAATTTGGTGATTGTAGTTGTTAGCACAGAGATCAGGAATTGCATCTAGCCATTAACCAAACTTCAGAGCACATACAAGTGTATATGCAGTTAAGTAAAATGCATAGCAAAGGCTGGTGAGGAACCAGGTGGTATCTGGTTCAGGAACTGGTCTGTGAGTAAAAAGGGAGTTTTCTGATCAAATTTTTTATGGGCAAAGCAAATTTATGAGATCAGCACTGTGACTCATGTGGCTATTTGACCAGTCTGCATGAAAGCCAAATTTTCGGTTGTCAAACCATTAACTTCTCTTAACTTCTCACTCATAAACAGAGTAATAGTCCAAACTGTAAGTGGTGACTTGACATTTCAAAGAGTTATGAGTAAAATCAAAGAAAAGGGAGCAAATCATGTTTGTGAAGAGGGATGGGAAAATGGTCTCATGAGAAGCATTTTTTAAAAATTTTGTTGTTGAGCAGACAGTGTCTAGATCCTTAAATCAGTAAAGACAAAATAAATAGTTGACCATAAAGGAGTAGGCATAGGCTGAGTGTACACAAGGACAGAAGCCCTTACTGAATTGTTTAGTTAGGCATGCACAGTTTGGCAGTGGAATATAGAGAGGGGAGTGGGGTGCCTTCTACTGAATCTCTTAGTGAATTACATAAAAAATATTTTCCTGTGTTCAGTGTGAATTAAAGAGCTCTGGTGTGTGAAAAATATTTCTGAAGCTTTAAAGTCCTGAAGAAAATTTGTAGCATGCATATCCAACTTCATGCCATTAATAAAATAATTGAATAGTTTGGGTCAGAAGGGACCAAATGGACATCCAGTCCAGCCCCCCTGCCATGGGCAGGGACAGCTTCAATTAGATCAGGTTGCTCAGAGCCTCATTCATGACCCTGAATATTTCCAGGGATTGGGCATCCACCAACCTCTCTGAGCAACCTGTTCCAGTATTTTCTCACCCATACTGTAAAAAATTGCTTCCTTATATCTAGTTGTAATCCCACCCTCTTTTAGTTTTAAACCATTACCCCTTGTCCTATCACAACAGGGCCTGCTTAAAAGCTTGTCCCCATCCTTTTTATAAGACCTTTTACGTATTGAAAGGCTGCAATAAGATCACCCTGGAGCCTTCTCTTCTCCGTTCTGAACAACCCCAACTCTCTCAGACTTTCCTCACAAGTGAGCTGTTCCATCCCTCTGATTATTTTTGTGTCCCTCCTCTGGACTTGCTCCAACAGCACTGTGTCCCTCCAGTGCTGGGAACCCCAGAGCTGAATGCAGCACTCCAGATGGGGTCTCAGCAGAGCAGACTGGAGGGACATAACCACCTCCTTCAACCTGCTGGTCCTGCTTCATTTGATGCAGCCTGGGATACCACTGGCTCTCTGGGCTCCGAGCATGTTGTCAGCTCATGTCCAGCTTTTCATGCAGCAGCACCCCCAAGTCCTTCTCAGGACGGCTGCTCTCAATCCCTTCATCCCCCAGCCTACAGATACTGGAGGTTGCCCCAACCCAGGTGCAGGACCGTGCACTAGGCTTTGTTGAACCTCATGAGGTTCCCATGGGCTCATTTCTTGAGCTTGTCCCTCTGGATGGCATCCTGTCCCTCGGGTGCTCAGTTTGGTGTTGCCAGAGCAGAAAATGGCAAACCAGATGCCAAGGCGCTTTGTCTGAGCACACTCAGTGAAGTGCTCTTTGCCTGCTTCCCTGTACATGTTACTGAGTATCTCTCTAACATTCACTGATGCTTTCCTCATGTTTGGACAGTGTCTGAGAAAAGACTGTTGTCCATCAGACAGAGGTTAAGAAGTGAAAGAGTAGGAATTCTGACTAGGAATTAAAGCAGAGCAATGGAGAAAGCCGGAGTCAGGATTTTCTGAAGTGTGGGTTGCATATCCAATGCACATTTTTAAATTCTTCCCAAAATAATAACTACTCAGACCAAAAATCTGTAGGTGTTTCAAGCAGGGCATTCAAGGTTAATGCTTGTCTTTTAGATACTTTTAACTGAAATCTAACTGCGCTTAATTCCATTTTGTGAAAGGAGGGTAATGCTGTTTCACCTTATGGAAGCCCTTGAAGGCATGTTTAATTATACCGTATTGTTTACTTGGATCCTATGATCATAATATACTTACAAAAAAAAAGTAGCAAAAAAAAAAACCAAAAGGAAAGAAAGAAGGGTGGCATAATACTGTATTTAGTGTGGACTGAAAATAGTGGCTATTGATAAGAGTTACAGCATATTATGGTATTGCCTCTGCCTGAAGTGGTGTGAGTAAATACACATAAAAATACTGTTTATGAAACCTGTCTGACATTTAATGTTTGTATTTTCGCTCTCTTCTGGTATTGTCTTTCTGTGTCTTTAAATGTAATTTTTGTGTAGTAATACACACAACAAAATGTTGCTTTGAAAACAACATCTAGTTTTTCAGTACAACCTATTAGATAAATTATTGAGAGCTTTATTTTCCTATTCTTGAATTTTCTCTCTACAGGTGAAACTATAGTTATAAAATCAACTTCAGAAACTGCTAGAGGCAATGCAAGATGGAAGAATTTTTGTGGTGCGCATAGGATGAAACAGTAGAAATTGTAAGATTTTGCAATATTGTTACTGTGAACTGTCTGCATACCATTTGTGGCAAGTTTGAGTCACACAAAATAGAAGTTTATGTGGGTGTCTGTTCAGTGAAGAGCTAATAGCAATTTTTTTTAGAAGCAGACACCTGAATTAGCAGACTTTTTAAGTTTTACAGTTGCGTGCATTATTTGCTTGTGAGGGTTTTCTGTCTTTAATGTTGAGGCAGTCAGTTACTTTCTGGTGTAAAAATAATCTAGATGAGACTGTGCAAGCAGTTTATGGCTGTAGCTGTGCTGTTGGCTGTGAGAGTTGTGGTCCTGCATGTGCTCAGATGGTGACTCCAGAAGGACGTCAGTCAGTCATCCCAACGTACACTTTCTTCCTTCTCCATATTTCTGGAATCTATAGCAGCCATTGGTGCTCTAGGTATAAAAGTTACTCAGTGTTGGAAGTAGAAGTTTCCCTGAAATCATCCAGATCAGTTTGTGTCATATTCCTGAATCAAGAAGTTCAGACATTGTTGAAGGGTGGTAAAATGATAAGTTAACTTCTTGGGCAAGTCCCCTACCAGACTGACTGTAGTAGCTGTTTCTGTCTTCCTATTAGAGGAAAGAGGAGGAAGCACAAGTTTAA
Organism: Machaerirhynchus nigripectus; assembly: GCA_013397975.1. Taxonomy (NCBI): domain Eukaryota; kingdom Metazoa; phylum Chordata; class Aves; order Passeriformes; family Dicruridae; genus Machaerirhynchus; species Machaerirhynchus nigripectus. The sequence continues at coordinate 385,855 of VZRQ01000575.1, forward strand.
TTCCTCCTAAGAAGGACTTTTTCTTTGACATTCAGGAAACTGGGGGATTTCTTAGGATTCTCAGAAGAGTTTGAATGTGTATATACGTATTTTTAATTGCTATTTATAAAGACAGAATTTTGTTTTCCCTAATGTTATGGTTCTGCCTATTTTGCAGAAGCTTTATCTTTTCTGACAATACTGAAAGCTTTTCTTGCAGTTGCATTCAAATAGTGAGTAAATATTAGCCTGTGCATTTCAAAGTGTAGCTCTTGTGCTGTTGTCTCGATGCCTGTTGTCAGGAATATGTAGCCTTGGAGTTATGCTCCAACAGTAGACACAAGTTTAATTCTCTGTCCAAATTTAATTGCCTAAAATTTATATGCCTGTGTTGAGCTGGTTACTCTTATATCTCCATTAAATTTACAGAAATAATTACCTCCAGAAGGCCATTCATCTCTTTCTAAGCTAGGTGTCCAAGATAAGAAAGATAAATTGCTGTGGTGATTGCAAATGGGGCAGTGACTCATTCAGATTCAAATATCCAACCTACCCTCTGCAGTGAGGGTCACTGAATCTCATCAGAACTGTTCAGATGGCCTGGTTAGTTGCAGATTGCTTTTTCCTGTTTTTAGCTGTGTAGATTTTATTTATATATACACATATATTATTTATATATTTACATATCTATGTATACATGCTGGAGGTGTCCAAAGAGGAGGAATGAGTCTGGAAGGGTCCGGAGTAAAAGTCTTAAGAGTGGCTGAGAGAGCTGGGATTGTTTCGCCTGGAGAACAGGAGGCTCAGGGGAGACCTTGTCACTCTCTGCAACTGCCTGGAGGAAGTTGTAGCAAGGTGGGGGTCAGTCTCTTATCCCAAGTTATGAGTTGTAGGATGAGAGGAAAAAGCTCCGTTTGTTCCCAGGGGAGGTTTAGATTAGATATTAGGAAAAATTTCTGAACAGAAAGGGCAGTCAAGACTTGAAATGGGCTGCCCAGGAAAGAGTGAGTCTCCATCCCTGGAGGTTTTTAAAAGATATGTAGATGTGGTATTTAGGGTCATGTTTTCATAGTGCACTTGTCAGTGTTTTGCTTATAGTTGGACTTGATGATTTTAAAAGTCTTTTCCAACTGAAATGATTCTATAAATTTTATTTGTTTTTGGAGTGTAAGGCCTCGCTTTGTGCCTTTGAAGCTCTGGAGTTTTGGATGAGTTCCTGCTACTTGCTTTACCTTTTGATTCTGGAGGCCCAGTTCAGGGGGGCAGTGGTAGTTCATAAAATGTTCCTTTTCATCTGAGCCATTTTAAAAGTAGTATTTGTTTTCTGAGTTGGTTAGCCATAGTTAAGATGGATGTATGATACTGTCCAGTGATTTAATTTTTGTACCATAGTGGACAATATTAATTAGTTTTGCTTTTTAATTATGTTTTTAATTATAGCATCAAATGCAATATATCACTGTATATAAAACAAATGTGCTTTTCTGTGTGGCATTTCCTTGGAGAATGTGGAGGACGATAGCAGAGGAAGGGCCATGATTTTGTGTATGTGATCTTTGCAATATTTTTGAACGCAGGGTGTAATAACCATATTGCTTCAAATGTTTAGTTGTTGATTAAAAAGACTCCAAATTTGTTCATAAAAATATCCACTTTTTGTCTCTGAATGCTTCCCACCTCAAATTCAATTTTCCCTGCAGTACTTTTGTGAGGCAGAGATGTTGTTATCGCTCTTTTATGGATGGCAGCTGTGGCAGAGGCTTTGCTTTTCCTCTGTGAGTGGAGCGGGCAGCGTGCCCATGTGAGCCGAGTGCCAGGTCCTGCAGGCACGCGGGCTCTGCCGTGCTACCTGACGGGCAGGTGCCTAATGCTGGATGAGGCGGAGGGCTGCCAGGTGTCACACAGCACCCTGGCCTAGTACTACTAGGTGCTTCCATAGACAGCTCTTTAACTTGAGCACGTGAAGATGCCAAGGTCCTTGTTCCTGGAGTACATTAATTTTTGACATGTTCCTGTAATTTCTGAATACTCCAGTTCCCTGGGGAAGCTAAAATCTTCAGTCTGAACTGAAATTTTTTGCATGACTTGTTGATTACAAATAGCTGGTAAATACATTTCTTTTTAAAGTAGAAAACTTTGAAAACTAGTTATTTATACAAAGAAAACAACACTTTTTGCCAACATAAGCTTTTTATTTGTAAAAAACATGTTAGCATTCTTTTGTGTTTAGACTTAAAGCATGACAGTTTATTTATTGGGATTGTGGGACAAGGTTTTGGTAGCAGGGGGCTACAGGGGTGGCTTCTGTAAGAAGCTGCCAGAAGCTTCCCACATGTGCAGAGAGCCAGTGCCAGCCAGCTCCAGGACAGACCTGCTGCTGGCCAAGGCCGAGCCCGTCAGTGACGGTGGCAGCACCTCAGGGGTATCAGAGTTAAGTAGGGAGGAAAGTTACTGTGCCAGAGCAAATACCAGCCAGAGAGAGGAGTGAGAATGTGTGACAGAAACAATATTACAATTATTCTTGATCAGCAGCTAAACTTTTAAACTTAAGATCTGTTGGGTGGGGGTGTGAGAGGTGTCGGGAAAGGGAGCTCAGCATCCAGTAGGCAAAGGGAGGAAAAGGTGGAAGCAGGGACACTCTTTCCTTAAAGATCATGGCTGAGATTTTGAGGTGTGTTATTTGATTTATGAAAAAGGTTTTTCTTGATGTCTAGGAGTTTTGCTTGTTTATTGCTTGAATTCCTTCTGTGATGTATGAGCTTAGTTTTGTCTAGGAAGTTTTGCTCTATACGTTGAGCCTCTCGGATGTGGCTACTTCTATGCTTAGTGTGTCTTGGCTGTACGGATTGATAAATCTTCAGGAATGCTGCATCTGTGGGTAAAATTGGGATACTCTGCCACAGCATGATGTTATCTTTTGCTTAGCAGGAGATGAATATAAGTATACAGCTGCATATCTCCAGCAATGCAAAGCTGTTGAAGTATGCTGAAAATGAACTTGTGTTTAGTTTATACCCTTGCTGTTTCAGTAGGATGAGAATTGGAACAGACCTTTGCTCTAAAACGGCTTGGACTAACAAGTGAGCATTTTTCTTCATGGGTTGCAAGAGAGTGAGTTAGAACCAGCATGTTTCATAAATCTTGATTTAAAAGCCTGATAAATGTATTTAAGAAGGTTGTGAAGCCCCTGTACTTCCAGTTAAAAGCAGGCACCTCCTGGGAGTTTGCAGGGACTAGGATTGGGGATATGGTGCTGAATTGCCTAACAAGCTTACAGAAGTGTTTGTACAAGCGAAGGTATTTTTATTGCATAAATATATTGCTTTGTTCTATGAAGGAAAGGAATGGATTTACTTTTTGTAGCTGAAGGTGGTTGTAGCTGCTTGAACTACCTGCAAGCTGCTCTTTTGATGGCAAGAGCATACCACATCTCTATAGAAAGGATTGGGACTGCCACTGAGAGGTTCCAGATGATCTTTGCCCTGAATTTCACAACTACAGATAGACAGTTTCCTTTTTTTTTTCCCTGGGAAAGATATATTCATTCTTCTCTATTGTACTGGTACAGTCACCTGAATTAGTCATAGCAAAAATTTTGCTGTAAGATGCTGCCAGGAGCTACTTGGCTGCCGTCCCGCAACAAGAACAGACTGCATCCAAGCTCCGATGCCAAATCATGTGTAGGTTAACCTTTGTAACCCATCTCAAATCAGCACGTGCTGTCTCTGGGGAATAAATCTGGTCTATTTATAGGAATACTCTGCCTGTATTCGATAGCTTGCATGCAAACTATGCAATTAAAGCCTCTAGCAGTTGTTGCTGAGAGGCTTCCCCACTGTGAGGCAATGTCTGTGAGAAACTACCCTTGTAGAAAGTAAATCCTTTTTTCACCTTAAGATTCCACATGACTGAGTCATTGAATATGGAAGTATCAGTAAGATGTCTGTTGCTGAAATAGCGTCATGTGCAGGAACAAGTTATGGTTCCTGTCTGTTCACTTTCATCTGGCATGTGACATGAGTGGTAACACGCAAGTGAACGATGTTGTGACCAGTGATCTGGGACGTCATGCAAGGAGCAGACTGTAAACACTGGCACTGTGAGCTGACATCAATGAAACTTGAGATGCCATACTTGAATGCCAGCACTTAACGTAGAGTAAAGGTCCAGCTGCTAGCAATTAGCACAGAGGGAAAGTTTAAATGACCGGTGTTCTCCAAAATCTGAACCGTAGGACAAATCTTTTGAGGCAAAACTTGGTGAATATTTTGTGTTGTGATTTTGGTTTTTTCCTTTCTCTAAACTTACCTTAATTAGGGATGAGATATAGGCTTTTCTTTCCATAAGATAATTCTTTATGTCCCCTTATATTAAACATCACAGGAAACAGGTGGAGACAGGAGTCTTATTCTATGAAGTACTCTTCCTTTCTCATTTTGTGTCTTTGATCTATTCATCTGCATTATCTCCATCTAGGATTAGTTTAAAAATGTGTGCCTGTTGGATAACAAGTGTACTTCCAAAATGCCTGCTTTTTAGTTAATGTAAAATTAAATGACTCACTCTTCACACTTCTGTAAATGTGGCAGCAGAAGAACACTGTGAGAAAAGATTCGTGGGCTTTAGCTATTGTTACTGCTCCTTTAGTTTTTTTCCTGTAAAAATGAGAATCTTAAAACACTCAGGATAACATGGTGTTCTGTAAACAGTTTTAATAATTTTCAGTGTTTTTATAGACAAACGTAATAGGATGACAAGCAACTGCAAACAGAAATTTAAGAAACAAGGCATGACAAGTTTTGACAAGGACAAAAGCAATGCTGTCTTGTTTATTTAATGAAGCTTTGGGGTTTTTTTTTAGGTACTTAAGAGAAAATGTAGTTTATATACAGCAGACACAGTTGCTTGTAAGATGGGGGATTACTTACAGTATGAGACAATGTCTAACCTGAAGGGTTGCAAGCACTTCAGCAGCAAGTCTTTGGAATTTAAAATTAACTTTAAAAAGGTTCTGGAATGAAAGGGAAACAAATGTGTTTCAATAGGCTTAATGCAGATTTTTTTGTGGGTGTAGGTAGGCATAGTCACCTGCATATCATAGAGGTTTATGAGAAGCAGTTCTGCAGAAAAATATTTTGAGGGTTCTTTTTTTATGTTTTCTTATACACCATAGAAAGTATGATGCAGTATCATGCTGTTGAATGGCATATATAAAGAAGCTGTCCTGGTTGTTAATTATGGTGTTTGTAAGATACCTGGAAAGGTTCTGTCAGCTTGGTCAGTGCTGTAAGGCATTAGCTGGAGTTGGTGTCCAGTTTGGGTATAGCACTGCATGGAAGCTGTGTGGGTGGGGAGAAGGGAAGAGAGAAAAAGAAGTCTGAGTAGACAACTAGAAAACAAAATGACCTTCTAGGGAAAGGCTAAAAGAGTTGGGTAGTTTAGTTGAAAAAGAGAAGCTTAAGAAATTCAAGTCTTCAAATATTTAAAAACTGTAATCTCTTCTTATAGATGTCTGTAATACTTGAAGGGCAGTAATGCTTGAGGTGTGGCCCAGGAATGTACACCTGATTTCTGTACCTAGTTCTGCATCTTCTTCTACAAAGTACCTTTGGATAAATTTATTTTGCGTGTATGATTAATGTGTGTCCAATTCTGAAAATAAAAATAGTGTTGAGTCGATCAATTGCTATATGACTTAAAGGCTAGAACATAAATTCTGTATCTAAGAGTGTAATAATACTGCAGTGACATGGAGAATGGTGTACTTTCAGGGAAATATATTTATGTTGTGGATCTTCTCTCTGAGAATATTGTGAACAACCCATTTCAAAGCTGTCAGGTCATATCTTGGTCATAAAGCCCTGGTATCTTACATACCTTCTTGTATATTATTATGTAAGATCAACTACTTTTTTTTTCTGCAGTATTGCAGTTTAAGAATAAGAATTGTGTAGATCCATGGGGAAGAGGAAGATAGAAAATGGAAAGAAATAGAAATGAAAAACTGTGATTAACTCATGGATGTGTTTATGTTGGAGCTGCTTTTCCTTTGTCTGAATTTTGATTTGGTAATGGAATTTACTTTTTCCTGCCATGTTTTCATGTTTCAAATTTTTAAATGTTTTCCTTTGTTTTGGCAGAGAACTAATTGGTGTCTGATGGTAGCTTTTCTATGCAGTGGAATGCCAGAAGCATCACAGCCTCACTTTGTACCTTGTAATAATAATTTAGCATAAACACTATAATTGCTGTGTTTACCTCCATTTTATAAGCTGGAAAAACATAAATTACATTAATTTAGAAGGCAGTAACATCAGTTTGAGTGCGGGAGGAAAAGAGAACAGTACTAAATTCATTAAAAAAATGAAATAACCAAGGTGGTTCTGGAACAATGTATTGACAAATCTGTACTCATGAAAATGCAGCCCAGAGTCTGACAGCAAGAGAATGACTTAATTGTATGCTCTTATGCCCAATCAAGAGGGCTTTTTGGTAATTTTTATGTCATCAGGCTACTGCTGGTAATACTTAATTACTCAGTAGCCTTGCTGTCATCTTTCTCTGCATTCTTACTCTCATCTTGCCTTTTTTTTGTGCCCGCTTTGAGTAAGAGAATAGTTTCTGTGGATGAAGGACTTGTATCTGGTCAAGTTTTTCAGTGCTGACATCTAATTAGAGACGTCAGAGATGGTGATGTTTGGGATGCTGTGTGTCATCAAACTACAGGCTTCTATGATTGGTTAATTGAGTGGTTAGTGGGATCCTAACTCGGGATGACTGATGGTGTTGGTAGACTGCAATGTATTGTTGTGTTCCTGACAGGGATTGAGCAAAGTCACTTTAAAAGATCCAGCCAACTAAAATCTCTAAATATCAATTGCAAAATTGCATTCAGATTCTTAAAAGTGGTTTTTATAACACTTAAAACTTGTAATTGGGACTCTTCTGGGGGAGGGGAAGAAATCAATATTGGTAACAGAAAGACTCAATTTCCTACATTTATCTATGTGATAATTTCTTACAGATTTGTTTTAGTATTGGAGGTGTTACTGATTCTCAATGCCTTCCCAATTCATTAGTTGATCAAAATACGTGCTAAGTTGCTGTACCACAAGTAAATCACCACTTCATTGGTTGTGTTGTGTACGCTGAGAGCTGGTCTTAGTTAATTCTTGTCTGGCTTTTTATAAGAAGCTGAAGACTCTAATCTATCGTATAATCAGCCTGGTTACACAGAGGCCACACAGGTATCAGCTGTTTGCTGTATGTCTTACAAAGGTTAGTGAGCTGGGACATTATGCTAGAAAAGAATTGTAACATTTGAAAGCATATGCATTGAACCTGTGCTGAAGCAGCGGTGCAAACAACAACTCTTCATGCTCTCAGAAGGATGGAAAACCTACCACATAGAGTGTTAAATGTATTCTGAACTGGGATTTGGTATCTTTGTCCCTCTTTACCAGTATTAGCAACAGAAATTGCATTTCTCTAGTAATTAAATGTAGAATGTATATGTTAATTAAGTTATTTGCTAAAGGATTGCCAAATCAATTTATAGAAGCTAAATAGCTTTTGATCTATGGTATGAAAAAGCATACAAACAAAACACTGGCCTGAAGGGCCAACAACATCATCTAAGAAATTGTGCCATAATTCCAGTTGATTTTAAACCAGTGGAAATAAAAATAAATGTACATATATAAAGCCAGCATGGAAGTAAGAATAAAGTGTGTTAACCAAGGGCAGCATAACTTAAGGATTTTTAAAACTAGGCTTATGTTTTTGCATATTTAAATGTAATATGTGAATGTATAATATGTTCAAGGTAGATTTGCAGATTGCATTGAGTTCTTGAAATAACAGAACATTTGATTCTGAGAAATCTCTGAAAGTTGCCCTAATTAAAGCTTGTACTCCAAGAAGGACTCTAGATTAGATCAACTGTAGCTTTGCTTCGCTGTATCTTGGAAGAAGTCCATGGATGGAGGTTCTGCAACAAGTCAGGAGAATTTGTGCTGCACAGTGTGACCCATGGTAGAAGTCTGTGTTAAAAATTAAGCAACTTGAAATTTTATAACAGAAAGTTACATACAGCAGCACTGTTACTTAGTAATTATTTGATTTGCTTTGTTTTGTGATGTTGTATCTTGTATTACTTTCAAAAAGATCCTAGTAATCTTTGTGATTTGGACTGCTAATGAGCCATGACTTACTGTCCAGAATGACTACATATTTTTCATTAATGATAACTAAATTAGAGCTCAGGACTGTGCACATGGTGTGAGGGTTTTTTTCTTCTCATCGTGCAGTGCTTTGCGTTTATTAATGTTGAAATTCACCTGACAGCTTATCCTATGGTCAAAGAGAGCAGTAAGCTATAGATTTTGGTGTCATCTAGAACTGTGTAATCATCACCAATTACTACCTTGCTATCCAGTCCTTTTCCTTAAAATTTGTGGTATTCTGTGCAAACCAGTGGAATATATCCAGTATTAACTAATTTTCTAGAAGGTAGACCATTGTGTTCATACCCTTCCCTTCCCATGTTTTAGTATGTGAGAAAGGATTCTTCTTTCTTCTTGTGCCTTAATTCATTTTCTTCAAGAACCTTTGGTGAAGGGTCTTGCCAAAGCTATTTCAACAAGTCTTTCCAGCCCTCCTCCTTGCATCCTTCTGCTCTCCACTCATTCTCTTCATCTTTCAGAGAAGTCTAATAGCTGTGGGTGGGATTATCTGCTGGAAATACTGTCTTCCCCCTGAAGCTCACAAGGTTCTCACGAGGCTACAAATTCTAGTCTTTGCTATAGCTTGTATGAGTTTGCTCATAAGGGTCTATGTAACTCCTAAGATTCCATGTGATCATCACATCTGAAGTTTTATTTGTTTCCATTCTTCTGGCAGAGGTGTTCATTTAAAACATGTCAGCAGTTCTGGATTTTGGCTCCTGTAGGGTGTTGGGTGGGTACTTGGTGATCCCAGTGAGGTTTGCTGTCACTGCTGTATATATTCTAAGGCCTTTTATATTGTAATATCAATTTGAGAAACTTTCTTAGATATGTATTTGAACAAGAACTTTCGTTTGGAAAACTTCCAAATCTATATAGAGATTTAGTTTAGAAACAATTAAAAAAACCCAAACAACCAAAAACCCAAAGAAAGCCAACTTACATAGTATAACTTTTTTTTATCAATCCTTTTTCCACTCAGTCATTTGTCATCCTTGACACCTGTCAGGATTCTTCTATCTGCTTTGAAATGTCTTTATTATTAGCTTTTATCAAATTAATCCTCCAGAATATCTTGTTCAGTCTTTCTTCTGACTTCTTTTTTTGTTTGGTTGATATAATTAATCTCCCTTTTTCCTTTGAAAAATGTCCTTTTATACTTTGGTTACAAATGTAAAATTGACTACCTCTTTACTGTTTTGTCTAAGCCATCAGTAATAATGGCCTTTGAATAAAGTTCTCTGGGAAGTCACAAAAACCTGAAACCGTGTTTATTTCATCATGAAATAATAATTCCTTACAGTTTAAATATAGTTTTCTATTATTATTAAAGTTTCTGATTTGTCCTGGGCTTTTGACAGTTTTTCTTGAGCTTGGTTAACCAACTCATTCTCTCAAAGATTCTGCATGTAACTGTATGGTGAAGCGAGAGCTGTATACCTTTTTAATCTTCACCATGAAAAGAGTGTGTAGCCACTGAAGCAGAATAGCGTTCTCAGTTTGACTCGGGCACTCCTCGTCTTGCATACATGGTGGTGAAATGAGTAACTCCCGCGCCTGTGTTTCGATGTGATTGATGATGATGGCTGCATTATGGAACTTGGTTGGTTACTTCCAGCAGAGAAAGTTATGCTCTGTGTCTGCTGTGTTAATGCAGGGCTCAAGGAGTGGAAATAAAGTCATGAGTGAGGTGGGCAAAAGTTCCTTCTAGACTGATGCTAAGCAGCTGGTGATTTTATCTTTTAATTGGGGGAAATTCTGTTTGCTTTCATCCTTTCAATCTCCTTCATTTCCCACTTCCTAATAAGTGCCTTGGATTTTGCCATCTTTATTATGAAAAATTTATACTTTGTCAGATAGATTTTGAATGTAAATTACCTGTCAGAGTATTTATCAGTAGCTTTTGCAGTTGTTTTAAGGTGGAAAATTAAATGGCTCTTTATTTAGGTAAGCCTTTGAGAGTAGTTACCTTTGCATATGCTCATAGTGCTGCTAGTGCAGTTTAAAACTATGTCACAAATAAGACCTAAAATTGCAGCAGTACAGTTTTTAAAAACCTACCACATGCAGATTTGAGATCTTAATTTCTAGCTTCTTTCCTGACCATCAGTGATTTCTCACCCTGTTTAGAGATGCCAGTGAAGGAACATTGCAGCACTCAGTGAGGTTCATCCAATTAGAGCTTTTTGAAAGCATAAGGAAGTAAATTCATTGTCTGTGCAGCCCTTTCAGAGAGTGCCCTGCTCAGCAGTTTCTTGTCAATTCAAGACAGGCTTTTCTACGTGCATTTCTCCACTGCCCAGTTGTCTGCTTGGAGAGGAACTGTAGGTGTCCTGAAACCAGCTTCTTGTGTGGTGAGACATTCTCCAGTTTCTAAGATTTCTGACTCTGGTTCAGGGCTTTGCAAGTGATTATTTAGTATTCTTCTGTTGGAAACTGAAATGATAAAGGAAGGTTGATTCTTGTTTTTAGTTCTGTTTACGTAGCTTAGATGAAACATTTGGTGAGTGAAGTATACTGAATTTGGGAAACAGCAAATGGAGAGTGTAAGGTTTTTGATGGTGGTGTTATTAGAGATGTGTAATGTGGTTGTAAAGGTAAACAAGATTTATGTTTTGTTCAAGAAACAAGTTTTTCTTTTTAGCAGTAGGAATTTTATAGAAGAAAATAGACCTAAAAAGTGCACACATCACACTATGTATCACAGTATGGGAGGTGTGACTCTAAAGAACTTACTAATGCAGCTGTTAAAATGCCTTAAAATTCATGTTCTGTGTACAAGAACTTGATGAAGATTATGCTGAAAACTTGCTTCTGATAGTTCACGTTTGGAGCAGAGTAATTTCAGAGAGGCTGGAGAGGGAAAAACCCCAAAATAATACGTGTTCCAGTAATTAAAAAGAGAAGGGTGGTGTGTGGGTCTAGGGAGGTGTGAGAATGGCTGACTGTCAGACTAACCCAATAATAAACTTAGAGTTCTCTTTGCATGTCAAACATTTTAAAGATTAATTCTATAACTATCACTGTTAACTCAAGCTCTTGTATGACAATAGTCGTCGTCTTTTGGAAATGGGTAAGAGGCTGGCTTGGTAAAGGTGACTAAAATATCATAATAGAAATACAACTTTAAGCCCTTGAGGGATTGCTGGGTGCCCTCTGCCTCTGACACCAAGCAGAAAGCTCCTTGCCACCAAATCCTGTCTCAGGACCCACTGACCGAGGGATAAGGCAGCTCTCCTCTCCATTGTTACTGTAGGAGAGAGGGAAAATGCTCCTCATTAGGGAGAGCAATTCCATCTGGGCCCTTTGGCTCAGCAGTGTTGGTAGGAGAGCAAGGAAGTGGCTCCCCATCAAGATGGAGTAGTCTGGGCAAGGAACAGGAGGTTCCTGAAGGAGCAGCACAGTGGGTGCTCGAGTTGGGCCTCACTGTCAGCTGCTGGACTAGTGTTGCTTATGTGGTGAAATAATATTTGTAGTGTTTGATATTGCATATGTTTAGGACTGTAGTGCTCCTAAATTATTGGTCTTTATCCCATTTCTACTGAAAGTTTCAGGTAGAAGTAACCCAGGAAGAAGCTAATGCGTTGTTTAAACACTGCACTTTAGGATTTTGTTTACAGTTTGCTTTTTCTCCTTTTCCTTGGCACTGAGTGTTTGCTGTGCTTTCCTTAGGTCAGGATTTTACTGTCAAAACATTTTAGCACTAATTAACTTAGATTTGCTTTCTCACACTAAAATAAAAAGGTGGGGACAGTAATGACAGTCATTCTGATTATGTAATGTAAAAAAAACCCCAACCTTTTTTGTTTGTTCTAAAAATACATTGACTTTCTTACTTCATGTTTTCATTGAAAGTCAAGTGTCATAGGCATCTGAGAGAGGTTTAGGCCTTAAGTTCTGTCAGCTAAACGTCTGAGAACATGAGCTTGTGAATGTGTATTTTACGAGTTCCTTTCTGGGGTTTCAGCTTGGCTTGGGTTGGAGACTGCACTTAAGGAAGTGGTGTATTCCCAGGAATGAAAAGTTAGGTAGCTGGGATGCAAGTTTAACTGCCTGGGGAACCGAGATGATGTAGTAGCTGTGCACCAGTTTTAGAAAAGTGAGTAATATTTTAAAGATAAACTTAAATACTTTGGTGTCTTCGTCTAAATGCTTACTGAGTTGTAACCAAAATTCTGTATTTCTCAGTGTGCTTTCTGGATGGTTTAAATAGGCTTTTGCTAGCATAAATCCACTTTAAACTTAGTGGGTTTTCAGTAGTGATACAATACAGTCCATTCTGTTATTTTAACATTTTGGGTTTGCATCTTTAAAGAGTGAAATAAGAAAACAGTATAGATTAAGTTCCTGTAAGGCAATTATAAAGCTAGTTTGACTGTACTAGGAAGAATGGCTACAGATGGTTCACTGTCAAAATCTGAGGCTACATGAAAACATCGAGGTCATGCTTGATTTGATACTATCATTAAAAACCTGGGTGAAGTGCTAAGCTCAAACATGAGATAAAGCTCCTTAAAACTGCAAAGCTGTGAGTGCTCAGGTCAGAGTTCAAAGTGTTGTTTACAAATTGAAAAAGTGATAGGAAAACAAAAATAAACTTTATAGCAGTAATCATTGGTGTGTGTGCAAAATACAGAGCAAGATATACCAAACGTCCAAGACAAGAAAAAGATGTAGGAAGTAAACCTTTAAATGCAACTGTAAAAAGAAAAGACATTTCTTGGTGTGAGAATATTAATAGTAAAATTGCCAAGAATGCCACTTGAATTTAGGTTTGTCATTTCTTGCAGATGTTTGCCTTGTGGATAAAGGCAATTTCACTTTTGTCCTAATTTTGCCCATTTAGTTCTTTAAACTTAAAGCTCAGAAGCTGAATGGAAGAACAGTGTCATTTGCTTCCCAGTAATGGTTACGCAGGTTAAAGGATATGGAAAAACTTCCTTGAAAATCTGATTCTCATATTTGGATAATAATGTTTAAAATGTGGTTTGTTTTTTCTTTTTTAAACAGCTTTTGTGGATAGCCCCTCAGTGAATTTTCTAAAATTGTATGTAATTCCTTTATACAACTGAAATTCAGCAAAACATTTTGAAGCCCTATTAAGAGAACTCCCAAGTTTTTAAAATAGCTGGTATAGAGATACAGTTTTTCTGTTATGGAACAACACTGTCACCCAGTGGTGGTCTTGTACTACTGCAGTCTTTTAAGATGTTCTTTGCTTAATCGCTTCAAGTGTTCTCTCTTCTATTGAAATGTTATCAAGTAAGAAAAATTTGAAAGCTTTCTGTGATTTTTTTTTCCCTTTGAAAACCTTCCCTTTTTACGGCATGATTGTATGAATGTGCTTCTTTAGCAAAGAAGTGTAAGGAACATTCTGATTTTTGCATAAACACAGTGAAAATAGCTACACAAAATTTTCTAGAAAACTCAAACATTGATTTGTGTGGCTGGAATTGAATTAGAAGTGCAGTTTGTGTTTGCTGCTAATATCACTGTGATTCTGAGAAGAGGTGGGAATCTGAAATGCATACATTTTATAGAACATATTTATTAATATTAGTTTTCCTTATTTACTTCTTTCCTTAAAGAAAGCATCTACTTAATAAGATGTTAATTGTAGAGATGAGAGAAGAAAATTACAGAGTATTTATGGAAAAATTATGAGATAGAAAAAGGATGGAAGATTAAAGATTTTTGTTTGTGCATGAACTGTTAATTACAAAGGGCGAAAACATGCTTTTCAAGAAAACTGCTCATGAAAAATAAATATTATTAGGAGAGTTGTTTACCTAGTGGATTTAATCAGACAATAAGGCTCTCATTTAAAACCTTTTTTTGTGTGTGTGTGTATACACGTGCGTGTTTTTCTGCAGGTGAAGTGTTTGATCCAGCAGTATAGAGCAGACAAAAAATGCATCTTGCTTTGATACCACCAACTTCTTCAGTGTTTCAGACATAGGTAATAGAGTAGCAGTACAGAGATCTGTCTGTTCAGGTCACATCGGGTGTAATTTGTTCTTTATGAAGTAAAGCAGAACATAAAACGAGATAAGTAGAGGCAGAGGCAAGATTGGTACTATGGTTATATCCCTTAGCAGTGGGAAGCACCGAAAAGGAGAATGTGTACACCTATAATGTGCAAAAGTGTGTTATTAAATTGATGTTATACTTGATATGAAGGAGCAGTGGGAAACCAGCTCTGCCTGTCACTGATGTAATGTGGTTTTCTGTGTATTACAAAGGAAGAATTACTGAAATCTGTTTTTCATGAAGGCTTGTTGAGAACATTTTGGCAGAAAAATTGCAGAATTGGATTTATATGTGAGTTGTTCGTGTAGAAAATGCTGATTCATTACTAATGGTTTTGTTTTAATATTTCATTTGAAGGTGGGAATGCAGGTACTATATAGGAGATGTTTTTCTGACAAAAGCTGTTGCTAAGAGGATTGTACTGCTTCATGTCTCAGATGAATGGAGATGGAGTGGGGGAAGGAATAGGTGAGATATCCCTCAGGTTTCAGCAAGCCTAATGCAAAAGAATTGCAGTAGAAACATTTGTTTTCCTTTCTCTTCTGATCTTCTTTCTCTTGAGAATGGTTCACAAATAACCATCTCAACCATTTGTGGAAGCTTTATGCCCATTTGGTTGTAAACTGTGATTTTGCTTCTTTTTTCTTCTAATTTCTATTAACGTTCCAAGGCTACAGAATCCCTGTGTGACTCCTACAGCACTACTAACTAAAATTCCCTTGAAATCAATGTAGTTTTTTTCATGACTTCAACATGTAACTTTTAAGTTTGTTTTAAAATGTGTAAGAAAGAAGTCTAGTGAGTACTTTATATCTTGTAAACTAAAGGTGCTTTCAGTGTATGTCAGTCTGATTACCAGTCCTTGTAGTGGAAGGTTATGTTGTGGGGTTGTGTGTGTTGTTGGGTTTTTTTTTTGGTTTTGGGAAGTAATTTGTATCATTGCTGTTACTGTACGATGTCAGTGGTCAGCCACTGGCTTGCTTTGGACTTCTTGGAGAGCTTTGTGGAGCTTGGCTGCTGCTCACTTTACTTCTCACCCATTTATTTTACCTGTTATTTATTTGCTGCTTCACGTTAAGCAAAAGTGCTTAATTCTCAAATGTTTGTTTACAGAAGGAAAGAAGGGAAGTTTGTTGATTTTTGGCAGCAGCATTTCTGTGCCAGGTTATTGCCAGTGTCTCCCTGATTTATTAAGGAAAGCTGGGGGGGACAGCTTGGAATGGAGGTGTGGAGAGCAGGAATTGACAGACACTGCTTGTACAGCACTGACAGGTAGACCTTGGGAATTGGGGGACTTATACCCACTTCCAGCAGTGTGATCTGGTTCATGGGTGGTTTGGGATTGCTTCCTACCACTTGGCAATAGGAAATGTGTTGGATTAATGTAATAGGATCACACTGTAAGTCACCTTTTGTTATCTAAGGTCATGGTATTTTGCAAAATGGGCAGGACAGGTAATGCAGATTATGTGAGGCACTTGGCTGAACATAATAGAGACACAGAGCTGCAGGGTTGTTCTCTTTGACTCCAGAGCAGATTTTTACTGGTTTTGGTTTTGTTCAGGGTCATATTTTTTTTTTCTTCCTTGATCTAATACAGAGAACAAAGAATTGAGTGGCCTTATGCTGTAAAGGTCTTACCTTTAATGCCCTCATTAAGAACATATAGAAAAGGGGACTCTGTTTCCTTCAGAGTCTGGAAAAAGCTCAGACTCAGTTATCCTTATGTTGTGGGGGGAAGGATTATGCCATCTGAAGAGGTAGCTTTGTCTATTGTAACTCCCTTTTCATACTTGAGCGAGGCAGATGTATGTTTTTCTGTATAAATACATTTATTTTAAAATAAATTACATAAAAGCACTTATTTTTATTTTCTTAAATAATTTGTGGGCCTGTAGCAGGAAATACTCAAAGCTAAAACTTGGATAGTTCTTATATGAGACCGTACAAACAGGAGGAAATAAAAATAATTTTTTAAAAATAATTTCTGTAAGGTTGTTAAGAAAATCTAAACATGTTTGGAGTACTCATCGCTATATGGAGTAGTCTGTATAATAATGTTATTAGGGCAAAGTGGAAAAGACTGACTTGATACCTGAAGCTTGAAACACTGGTTTCAAGCTTCTGCTAAAGCAGGAGAAATCTGTGCTTTGGATGATTCTGGTGTACAATGTTTCCTGGTTGCAATTTGCTTCCTGGCCAATTTCTGACCATTTCTTACTAAATCTATAGTTTTGCATCCTGTTACACAGAAACAGCAGCTGACACACTACTGGAGAGTTTTCTTTTTCCTCTGTTGAAACTCTTCAGCAAAATTCTGCTGACAGAATTGTTGATTTGATCTTTTTTTCTTGAAAGTAATTTTTATCCTGATCTTTTGCATTTCGCTAATTTATACTTTCGTGCAATAAGCATCTATAAAAACCAAACCAACCAACCCCTAACTATAAAATATTCCCCTACATTGATATTCACAGATTTTGCTTTTTTGAAAATTCTTATAATAACCAAGTCAATCAGTTTTTTGCTAAAAACCTTTGATGTTTGTTTAAATCAACCTAACAGATGTCCCCAGTGATATTTCTTGATTGGTGTCTCCGTGAGGTTGGCAGAGATTTTGGTCAGATGGGCAATGTTTTTGCTGAGTGCTGTTGCTTAAATTAGCACAAGTCAAAAATTAGTGGTCTTCTCTAGTGAGTTTCTCTTTATCCTTCTGTCTAAAAGCTCTCCTAAATAATGAGACAAGCTAAACTGAGAATTCATATATAAGTTTATATATAAAAAGTTATAAACTGAAAATTTTGACTAAACCAGAGTGTTATTTTGACAACTGTGATTCAATCTTCACTTTGAGGTGAGAAAGTAAAACATCACTCAGCAGTGAATTTTCTAATAGCAGAATTAATCTTGTCCTATCTAGAGAAAGGTTAATTGCAGGTCAGATTCTTGTTTACTCATTTTTTAAAAATAGTTTTTTCTTGCTGGAAAATGGTAGTAGCTTATGTTGAAGTGCTTGGTTTAAGTACCTCTGTAAGAGAACTGCAGTCCCTCTAGCTTCAGTAGAATGATGACTTCATTTGCATTTGGAGCAGAAGAGGAAGAATCCTTCCATGACTTAGCCAACATTCTAAAACTCAGCTTATGGATTTTGTACTCCCCCCAGCCCCTGCTGTTCAGCTTATGTTCAGTTTTATGCTGAAGACGGCAGAAGGTAAACTTGTAGAGTTTATGATACTGCTCTTTCTAGGAAGTCTGTTGGTGTTATTAAGCCACAGTTGAAGCCTCGAGAGCAGGATAGTCTGTTGGATGTATCTGTTTCCCCTGGCACAGAGTGGGAATGCCGTTCTGCTTTACCTTCTGACTCCAGCTAATGAGATCTGCTAGTGCACAGGAGTTGCATAAATCTTCACATATCATAGTACTGAAGCTCAGAGTTGCTCAGCTGGGAAATCCTGTATTCCCATGCAAACCAACATGTCTTGCTACCTAATTCTTCTCAAGCATCTGTATTTTATTAAAAAAGTAGGATTGTTTCTTCTTATGCATCTATATATATGCATTTTTTTTGCTGTCTAAATTGTTTCGTTATTGGTTTTTCTTCTTTTTGGTGATGGTTGGCTAGTGGCTTAGGATTTGCTAGATCCCAGTGTCTGACGTGAGCAGATACATCCCATCAAGTGTCTGGGTTAGAGCACAGCTGGGACCAGTAATAAGTCTGAGAACACTGGCAGGACTGGAGAGGGCAATGTTACCAGGGCTGAAATCAAAAAGGTCTGTCAAGTGTACTTGCCTTCAAGTATTTTGCCTTGTTTATATGTTACACTGTGCATGCTCTTTTCTTTAAAAAGAAATATTTCTTGAAGCACCCAGGAATATTTATTTTTAGTATTTCATAGTGTATATTAATCTTTGTTTCTTAAATCATTATTTTACTGTTTGGGAAATGGTGATTTCTTGGTGAGTAGTTATTTAAATGTTGAGGAAGTACTGTGTTTCAGACTGGGTATCTGTCAGTTATTTAATGGTTGCTGTGATGTATTTGAATAAAATGAAGAGCTGTGCAGAAGAAGGCAAATTGCCAACTACATAAAATTGAAAACTGGGACTGCAAATGGGTTAGACTAGGCAAAATGAACAACAAATGTCACAGTTTCTGACCACTCGAGTTAAAATTACCCTTTTTTAAAGTGTTTTTTGAAGGTTAGAATAGGTCAGCCCTTTTAAATGGATTCAGATAATCAATTCAAAACTTACTTAGTGTTCAGATGAACATATTTATTGTGTACTTACAGAATTTTTCCAGAAAGGTACTGATCCTGCGCTGCCACCATCAGTGTCGCAAATACTTTTTCCAAGTGTGGTTGTGGAGGAGAATTTTTATTCTTATTTAATACTTTTTACCATTTTTGACTACTACTACACTGAAATGCACTTTCATTGTTACCAGTTTCTTTGTAGCCCGGGCATCCAAAATACATGTTACAGGCATGTGGCAGTGTTGTGTGCCCCAGCCCTTGAGGGATTAACTGTACAGCCTTGCTCTTTGCAAATAGATGTAGTTGTGTTTTGAGCAGGATGGGAGTTTTTTGTTTTGTTTTGTTTTTTCCTTGCAAATGCACAAATGAAAATACACTTCTTCCATCAAGTAAAGGTCAAAGGGTTGATTTTGAAACCAGGTTCCTATAATTTGGGGGATGGGCACGAGGAGCACGGTGTTACCCTGTTTGTGATGGCTCTGATTACTTTCTAAGTGCAATCTTTTTTCTTGTTTGCATTTTTTAAATTTTTCTTCTGTTTAGAAATTATGAAAGAAGAAATATTTTTCGTAACCCCATTTCAGTGTAAGGAAACTGATTACATTAAGTAATTTTTCAAGTATTTTTGCATCTATGCCTCACCATTTCAAAAGATAGCAGCTATAGACAATCTCATACACAGAAAAAAAGTTTGTCTCATTGATACATCATGTGATATTCTAATTCTTTTTTTTCTTTAACAGGTATCTTTCAGATGAAGGAATCGAAGCTTGCTTAAGTTCATCTGAAAAAGTTAATACAAATGATATCATCCTAGTTGCCCTTAATGTAAGTTATGGTAGTGAAAACGTTTTTTCTGACAAATCATGCTAAAAATGGTAGATCTAATGGCTCAAGTACAGGTTTGTGTGTCTAATTAAGTGTACCACTGTCTCTGTGATTTATGTAAAGGATAGAGTACTTACTCTCTCCTTGCCTTTGTGAACTGTGAGTTTTATTTGGAAAGAACACCTATTCCAAACTGCAAAATCTGTAGGAGAGAAAATGAACAGATTTAGCAGAAGAAAATATTTTTTTGTTTATGAAATGTAAAGCTGAAGTCAAACTACAGGCAGTAGTACAACCAGAAGTGCTATGTTATGACACAAGTACGAAATTTTAATACAAAATAAATTTATTGGGGTGAATTAAACACCCTTACTTTGACTTCTGGACATGATAATCCTTGAAGCATGTTCAGAGCACATATCCAGTGTTGTCTCCATATTTATGTAACTAAAACCAGTTTTTTTTCTTTACTGTAGAAATCTGGATTAGTAGTCATAATTCTGGCAAAAAATTAACAAAGAATATACAAGCTGGAGCAATGTCTTCAAAGCAATAAAGCATAATATTTTTGAGGATATGAGAAAAGTGTGCATGTGAATCCCTGTTTTTTAGAGTTTTAGTGTATACATTGTTGGTAAACATTAGTAAGTCTGCTGCCTTTCTTAATTAGTGTATTTGTAATTTTATTTTGACATATTCTATCAAATCCATACTCCGATGTTTTAGAGCTTGTCTGTACTTTATATGGTTTAATATAAACTTTGTCCTTTGTAATAACTATATGTAGTTTCAAGAGGGAAAACAACATAGTTGACTGCTTAAGAGAAAAGTGTTCTTCCTTGATGAAATTAGAAATAATAAAATTACGTGAGAGTTGTTGGGGATTATTTTGTCCACTCTCAAGATTCAACCACTAGACAGTTTTAGATGATACTCTGAAAAAGTGTCCCCCCTGCTCCTTTCACTTATGCTTTGAAGCATATGTTCAGTCACTCATGTATGCAGGCACTAGTTCATGTAAGGAATATGAAAAGAATTAAAGTAAAATTATAATGCAAAGATGCAAAGAATGTAATAGAAAACATGCAGAGGGTAAGCATTTGATTTCTGCACCAGAGCAGCATGCCTATATACTTGAGAACACATTGCTGCTTTATACAAACCCAAATAAAATACTTGTGAGTTGCTGGGTATTACCCTGCATGTGCTGGAACAAGTACTGACATGATCATTTTTGCCTGTGTTGTTATTTCAGGTTTGTTTGATCGATAACAAAAATAAACCAGAAATGTTGCACAAGTACTCCAAAGCCAGATTTAATTGCTTATCACTTTTTTCATTAAGCCAGTTGTTTTTGTGCCCAGAAGATTAGCTTGTCTGTTAAAAAAGTAGAGAGTAGCAGTGTGTCTTTAATGGCAGGATAACAGTGACTTTGTATTCCACTTCTCACAAATTCTTCCTTGACTGCTAGAGGCGTGTTTCAGGCAGAAGAAATCAAGAAGTCAGCTGACCTTTTTTACCTTTTTTGAGTGTGTGTGTGTGAACTGCTTAAATAAGTATGAAATAGACATAAATGTATCTTCAGTCTTTCAAATATTTTTGATTTTGTCTAAGAACTGAAAAATAATTTGTAAATGTTGTGTCCCCTTCCTGCTGCTCTGATTCCAAAGCTGGAGACTTTGACCAAGGGCAAGTCCTGCCTGAGCAACCCAGTGGCCTTCTGTGATGGAGTGACTGCATCAGTGTACAAGGGAAGGGCTACAGATGTCATTTAGCTGGACTTCTGTAAATACTTTGACATGGTCTCTTCTTTCTAAACTGGAGAAAGATGGATTTAATGAATAGACTGTTAGAGGCATAAGAAAGTAGTTGGACAGTCCCATCCAGAGGTAGTGGTCAATGGCTCAGAGTCCCAGTGGACATCAGTGATTCAGAGTGGTGTCCCTCAGGGTTTATATTGGCACCAGCATCACTAAATATCTTCATTAAGGACACAGATGAAGAGGCCAAGTACACACTCAGCAAATTGGCAGATGACACCAAGCTGAGTAGTGAAGTTGACACACCTGAAGGACAGGATGCCATCTAGAGGTTCCTGGACAAGCTCAAGAAGTGGGTGCATGGGAATCTAATGAGGTTTAACAAGTGCAAGGTGCTGCACCTGGGTTGGGGCTACTCCCAGTATCAACACAGGCTGGGGGTTGAACAGATGAAGAGCAGTCCTGAAGAGAAGGACTTGGGGGTGCTGCTGGATGAGGGGCTGGACCTGACCCAGCCATGGGCACTCCCAGCCCAGAAAGCTAAACATGTCCTGGGCTGCAGCAAAAGCAGGGCAAGGGAGAGCATTCTGCTCCTCTGCTCCCCTCTGGTGAGACACTGCACCAAGCTCTGGGGTTCCCAGTTGTAGGAAGGACATTGACCTGTTGAAACAAGTCCAGAGGAGGGGCACCAAGATGATTAGAGAGATGGAGCAGTTCTCCTGTGAGGAAAGGCTGGAAAATTGGGATGGTTCAGCCTGGAAAAGAGAAGGTTTAGGGGTGACCTAATTGTGGCCTTCCAGTGCCTGAAGGAAGCTTATGAGAGAGATGGAGAGAGAGACTTTTTACAAGGACATGTAGTGAAAGGACAAGGGGGAATGGCTTCAATCTAACAGGAGGAAATTCTTTAGTGTGAGGGTGGTGAGGCACTGGAATAGGTTGCCGAGAGAAGTCATGGATGCCTCGTTCCTTGGAGTGTTTAAGGGTGGGTTGGATGGGGCTCTGAGCAATATGGTCTTAGTGGAAGGTGTACCCTGCCCATAGGAGGGGATTTGGAACTAGATGTTCTTTAAGGTCCCTTTCAACCCAAACCATTCTATGTTGATTCTACGATACAGATATGGAACACACAGGAACAGTTTGTAGGATCCTGTGTGCAATTCTGAGACACACAACTGACAGATGGCAGATGAGTTTCCTCAGATGGGCTCAGATTGAAAACTGAATGTGCTTCTATCACTACCTGGCTAACTTGTGCAACAGAGACAGGATTGGGCATTTATCCCCTCTATAGATACTCAGTAAATATACTAAAAGCGCATTCCTGTGATTGTATTTTATTCATAATGTACCAGCGTTTTTCACTGAAAACCAGAATAAATCAATTGTTTACAATATTTCAGATACTGAATCCTGCTCAGTTCTAGATCAGGATGCCAGAACAGTAGGCTATTGACATACATCAATGGCAAGTTGCTGCTCTGGTTCTTGTAGTAATGACATTTAGCACATTTTCTTTTAAAAAATTTGTTAATGCTCATAATAGGTAAGCATGTAAAAAGACACAAACTAAAAATACTTNATTTACAATATTTGAGATACTGAGTC
Source organism: Machaerirhynchus nigripectus (assembly GCA_013397975.1). Taxonomy (NCBI): domain Eukaryota; kingdom Metazoa; phylum Chordata; class Aves; order Passeriformes; family Dicruridae; genus Machaerirhynchus; species Machaerirhynchus nigripectus. The sequence goes on from VZRQ01000575.1 coordinate 408,538, forward strand.
CTGCTCAGTTCTAGGTCAGGATGCCAGAACAGTAGGTATTGACATATATCAATGGCAAGTTACTGTTCAGGTTCTTGTAGTAACGACATTTAGCACATTTTCTTCTAAAAAATTTGTTAATGATCATAATAAGTAAGTATGTAAAAAGACACAAACTAAAAATACTTTTCTGTATGTGCCAGGTGGAGAAAAAAGAAAGATGTTTTACCTCTACTAAACCTCATAGTTATGTTTAACAATTAAATATTACATAGTCATTTGTTTTGTCTATTTAAAAGCATTTTAATCAACATTGAAAATGTACTTAAAACAAGAATATAATTTTAAAAGCAAAAGGATTTATTGTGTAAACTCTAGAGTTGCTGAATTTTTTATCACACATAGAGGAGTGGATTTCTGTAATAAATAGTGGTCATTATGGAAAAAATGCTATTTTCTTATTTTATGGTTTTTGTTTGGGTTTTTTTTAAGTGCATATTTTAAGGTAATATTTTCTTGTCTTCTGTAATCATTTCAGACAGATTTAAGAACGATTGGCAAGAAGTTCCTCCCCAGTGACATCAATGGTGGAAAGGTGGAAAAGGTAGACAATATTTTTACTTCACTTTTCTGTATTCTGTGATTTCTGTGTGATGACAGTCTTCCATGGCATATTAGTCTGGTTTTGTCATTACTTCACATACAAAAACCCCAATGTTTCACTATATTATAGTGTAAATATGTGAACATAAGCTTCATAAAAGAGGACTTTTTGGTTTTTATTTCACAGCTTTGAAATGCTTAAATAAAAATCTGAACAATCCTGGCAACTTCATTTGTTGCTGAGAAGTCATTTAACCTGTTTGGTCTTGACATTGTATCAGAATTTCATTTTTTCTCCTCCATTATCCTGGGAGAGCAATGAAGCAGGTCAGGAATAAATCAAAGCAACTGTTTGATTCTGATACATAGTGATACATATTAATGCTGTGTTACTTGCCTACCTATAGCTATGCACTTTATGTAATTTTCCTATGACTGCGTATCCTACAGGTTATGTGGATAAAACATGTTAGATGGTGTAACACTTTATGTGCTAGAGAGGAGTATCATAAGTGAAACTTGGGTGTGGCTAGATTTTAATGAATGGTGTGTGTTTAGATAAAAATGAAGTTTGTCCCCTTCTGTATACCCTTCCTGTTTGTTCCTTACATGTGATTCAGAGAGTGGAACAATGAAGGAATTTTATTTTAAACCTAGCAGTGGTTCTCACTTCAATTCTTTATCCCTTACGTCAAATATTGACAGTCTATCACTGTTGTGAAAGTTCTGGGGAAACGTATTTCTTTACTGTTGAAATCCAGATACTGGTAAGTTAGGGTGGGTTTGTTTTAAGAAAGCAAGATTGATTGATGAGAGAGGCTGTTCTGAGCTGTTTGGGTTTGTTTATTCTGTTGTCTTAATGGAGTGGTCACTGCTGTAAGGACAGACTTCTACAAGAAAAAAAGCACAAACATTATTGTCATTTATGCAAAACACACGTGATAGAGAGTCCATTGCAGGATCACAGATTTTAGCTAGGCAACAGTCTATGCATGCAGCTTATTACTTAGTAAACCAACTTTATGGGAAGAGTTTTATTAACTTTATCTATATTCATAGATCTTTAGAAAATTATTCTAAAAAAACCCAAACCAAACACTTGCAAACCATTTCCTGGAGGCTGGTAGTCCTTCAGGTTTTGAGAAGAATGATTGCACAGAAAAAAAATCTGTTTGAGAAGGACTCCTATGTATAATTTTTAGCTCATTTTTTTAAAGAGTATGCTAAATCCTTGCTTTCTTATTTGTAATTTCCTTGTTTTGAGTAACAAAGCAAATCTGGCTCCTTAATCAGTGCCACTGTTCAGCTTGCAGTGTCTGCAAATACCTTATGTTACAGAGCTATGTGTTAACAAAAAAAGAATATTTGCTTTATGGGAGAGGAACAACTTCTTAGTATATCTCTCAGTAGAAAGTAGTAATTTGTTGTTCAGGAATGTTTCAGTGAAAAATAGAAATTATGTGCTACTGTTGTTCTTCTCAGCCAAGACTTAATATCTGTATTACTTATCTATATCTTGAGAACCTATGATGTATTTCCATCTTGCATAGAAAGTAACTTTATTTTGAAGTATTATTATAATAGGCAAATGGTTGCATAAAACCTGGGAGAGTCCTAGTACGAAACCTGGGTATTTGACCATTGTAGATGGTTATCAACTTCAGTCATCAATACACAGAGATGTTTCATTCACTCATGAATCTGTGTTTTGTATGGTTAAAAAAAAAAATCAATATTACCAGCATTAACCACAAGATGGCCACATTTGCATAGGATTTGGAAAAACTGAATCTTCCCATTTATATCTAGTTGACTATATACCATAAATATATATTAAGCTTTTTTAAGGACTGAAAATGCAAAGAAGACTATAAAGTTACAATGTATAATTTAATAGCTGTTACATTTAAGGTGTTACTGGTTTTCTTTTGAGAACGTAGTTTCATTGCAATGGAAACATTAATTGCAGAAGAGGCATTCAGAAAGGATTTAAGTCGTGGTCTCAGAGAGTTCCTTTCTGAGTACTGACAAATTGATGGTAAGCAGTTGAAAACATAAGGTGCCAGCAATTTAATTCCTGTTAAAGGTTACTCATATGCTTCCCAATTTCTGTTCATTGTTTTCTTGATTGTGGATTTTTGTTTCCTGCAGCCTTTTTTATTTAACTTTTTTTTTTAAATGATGATCAGATTTGCTGTTCCATTTAAAACTGAACTGCTTTTAAAAAAGCTTCTTTCAGTGAGAGTGATTTCTACATCTGATCTTCTATTGCCATCATAGTAAAGCTACAGTGCTCCTATTCTCTTATTTATGAATCTCTCTTTTCTTTATATATACTTACATACTGGTTATCTGCTCTCATTTTGTGTTTTTCTGGGCTACCTATTCTGTTTCTTCAAGGTTAGAAGCTGGTGAAATGTGCACTTTTTCATCTTTTTGCTGTCTTTTAGGAGCTAGAGATCAGTTGAGCAGCCACAGACAATTTTTATTTTTCAGAGAAATCAAAATGACTCAGCTATAGCTGAAATGTTATAAATGGTTTAGGTGGTTGGTTTGGGCTTGAGTTTTTCACGTGGGTTTATTTTGGTGTTTTGTGCTTGTGGTGGTTTTGTTTTGTTTTGGGGTATTTTTGTTTGTTTGTTTTGGGTTTTTTAGGTTTTTTCTTTTTTTGTAACATAGATTGTGGTGTGTATAGTAGGGTATCCATTTTTACATAATTAACAGAAAAGTGATGTCCCTTCAGTTTGTTATGTTTTGTTTGTACCATTGTTTAAAGAAGCTGTGTTTATAGTTGGTGTTTACAAAGCAGTTGAACTTGAAATTTCCTCTTGATCCAAACAGATAGTCTTCTAAGCTGTTTTTATCTTTCTTTAGAAGACTTTGTCGGTGACACCCTGCAGTACAGCATGTGAAATCTTATCTGGACTCCATACTATGTTTGAAGTGACAGTATCGGTGGTTTTGTTTGCCTCCTCAACTGTTTTCATTCACTTTTATTTTATAATTGGTATCTCAGAGATGTGTGAAGCATCACAACTGTTTCTCTGAAAAAGCCATTTTTATTGGGCTTTAGAACATACAGTACATGAGTGATAGAAATGGAACATGACTGCCTGATCAAATTACACTTTTCTTTGCCTGGAGGCATCTGTTGGTGTGTCTAGATATTGCAGCGTTTGCTTAACAGTGCTCACAGTTTTGTCTTTTCTGTTTGACTTATCTAGCTGGAAGGGCCATGTGTCCTGCAAATACAGAAAATTCGCAATGTTGCTGCACCAAAGGATAACGAAGAATCTCAGGCTGCTCCCAGAATGTTACGTTTACAGATGACTGATGGACACACAAGCTGCACAGCTATAGAATACAGTAGCATGTCAAAAATAAGGTGAACAACTTTCTTTTCCATGTTTTGCCTTGATACTTTAATGTCCTTGAAATAATGGAGGTGTCCTTAGTATTTGATAAAAAAAATTGCTTGACAAAAGAGGATTCCTTCTTGAATTTGTATATAGGAGAAACTTAAATTCAGCATGCAAAGGTATATGCGAATGTAGTTCACAGTTCTGTTTATGCTGAAGTACATAATGGAAGAAAGTGGATTTCTGCAGATGTCTACTGAGTTGTAGTTTCACAGCACACAGCGTTTAGGGGGTGTGTGTAAACTTGGGGCAAATTCCCAGCTTTGTGTAGAAGCAGGTCTTTTGCCTTACCTTTGTAGCAGGAATGCCACAGGCTTGACACACCTAAGGCAGTGCAACTAATACTGCTTAACCATGGGCAGGCCTTTAACTTGGATGTTTCTTCAGTTAAAAGTGAAGGGTGAGAGCACTGATTACTGCTGAACATGGGGATGTTTTGTGTATTCAGTTATGGAGATGCTAAAAATGGTATCTGGTGTTTAGTCTGCAGAGTCATTGTGTGCTCTGCACTCTTCTAATTCAGATAACTTTGGTTTAAAAAAACCCCTTCTTTCTCTGCTAGCTGCAACAGTTAGATATAGATATACACTTGATTTTTGAATGTCATCTTTTACTGTTAAACTGTTCCTTCTGAGCAGGAGCCAGCTTGCAGTTTAGAGTGATGCTGTCAGAACATTTAATGATATTTTAATTTTAGCTTGAGCCAGCAGAACTTGGAATATCATATTCCAATGCGAATATAAAGGGAGCAGTAAAGGAAGGCAAACAGACTCCTGTGTAAGTAGACTCTAGATCACAAAATGTTTAAAGATGAACACCCAGTACCAAGACATAATTTGAAAGCTTTTTGATAAAATCTCAAAAATGTTAGAGAACTCATCATTCTAGTAATGTTGTGAGCTCTTCTTTTTATGTACCATTTAAAGATTTAATTTATGTTATATGTAATTTTTTACAGTTTGATGTTGGACTATTAAACTGCAATCATACGCTGTTTCAGTACATAGTGTTACTTTAAATAAATAAAAATCACAATTTTCTCTTGAATTATAGGTTTTCATTACTATGGTTTCCGTTTACCCCTCTGCTCTTGCCTAATTTTAATTTTTTTTTCTGTTTTTCCTTCATGTCTATTTTTTGATCTCATTTTCTTTGCTTTTATTAGAACAATCCAAAAATCCATTAACATTGCTAAGGTTAAATGCCGCTGGTACTGTAATTGCCTGACTCCACTATGAATGTTCCTCACAATGCGGTATGGGCCTGTGATTGCAACAGTAGCTTTAGCATATTTTAAAGATATTATGGTCTCTCGGTTGAAAAGTTTTAACTGTCTGTGTCCTGTTTCTCACAAGAAGAAGCAGTTTCCAGATTGCACTGCTTGTCATACCTTTCAATTACATGTTGGAAATATGTGATTCTTTTATTCTTGTGCTGTTGCTTTTCCTAGGGTAGATACACACAAGAAGAAGATAAGGTGGCTCCTTGTGGGAGCTGATGACAGAAAGTATTCATATGTTTTTAAATTAGAGTAATAAGAAGTGCTACGAGATGTGTGGGTTTTGTATTTATTCTAGTACAGTCCTAGCTCTTAGCATGTGTAGAAAGGTTGGTTTCTAACCACTCTGTGTCTACTAAGTTCAATGTCTAAAAAGTATGAGATGATTAGTATCTGGAGATCCACTCTTAACTGTAAATATGAGGAACCTACCTCAAAGTCAGTTGTCTAAGAATATTGTCTGTTAATCTAAACAAATCATATCCTTAGTTTGATACTGTGAAATTGAATATTAACCAGACAAGTTGCCAGTATTCATCTCGGTTAGAATCTAATTTGCAGTATGCAATTTTTGTATAATGTGTGGGAAGTGTTCCAGTAAAGCTATTGAAAAGTACAGTGCTTTTTGATGCTCCTTCTTTATTATGGCATATGAAAATGTTGGAATTATAATACGAGTAGGTTTTTATGTTTCTTTGTGGCAGAATATTAATAAATGTATTTGAATTATTTGGCTTTGTTTCTACCTCTAGCCTGAACACTCCACCTGGAACAAAAATTAAGCTTTCAGGAATTGTTGAAGTGAGAAATGGATTCTTGCTCTTGGATGACAGTAACACAGCAGTTCTTGGAGGTGAAGTGGAGCATCTTATAGAAAAGTGGGAATTACAAAGGGTGAGGTAACACCAGTGGAAATGCTTGTCTTACAAGTTGCATATTACATTTAAAAATGCCAAGCTTATGCTGTTGACTGTGAACTTTCATATGATAAGCTTTTAGAACTGTACTGTCCCAATAGTTTTAGGGCTGCAGCCAGATGTATGCAAGTAGTTCTTATGTATAATGTTGCAAATTAGGAAATTGCAAGTGATATTTGCATGGGAACTGATTCCTTTCTGTATTCCGAAGGGATTGAAAACATTAAACATATTCTTCCGGTAAATAGTCATGGGTGGTTGCTTGCTTAAACAGTGTGTTTGGTACCAAAATACTATGGAGTTGTGCCTTTTACAATTACTGTCTGCTGACGGTCTTTTTGAGGCAAAAATAATAGAAAAAATGTACAGAAAGCATTGAAGTTGGTCACCTTTGGTATGAGCCTTGGATTGCACATTTCATCAGTACTTTAGATAAATTGTGGTTATAAAGTCAAGTTGGAGGTTTAAAATCCTTTCAACAAGGCATAAATATTTGTAAGCCCCTTTACTTTGGTTTCTGTCCCAGTAGAACAAAAGTGGCTGCAGGAATATTTTTTCAAACATTTTCTCACAATTGGGTGGAAGTTCTAGGGCAGGAAGTTGTGACCCTACTACCATTAGTCCCAAATACTTGCCAGATCAACTATTGCTACTACAACCACGCACATCTCTGTATTTCTGCATCCACATCTCTGAAACGGAGTAGCTGCTTATGAACATGATGGCCAGTTCTGTATGAAGTACTTTTACTGTTGCTCCTGCTAAGTTGGGCTCAGTAATTTTTGTTAGAACTAGCCTTCTTTGGTGTTTGGTTGAACTTAATGGATTTCAGCAAACTGGGCCAAAACTTATTTGAATGTTAGCATTACACATTCTGGTAGATTCTGTTTGGCATCCTTTTTGTGCTTTTATAGCTGAAAATAAGGGGGTTTTTAAAACACGAAAGCATTCCTGGTTTTAAATGAAGCTTTCAGAATAAAAAAGGTTTTGGGGTCAACAGCAGGAACATCCCATCCTAGGATTTTTATTTCTTACTTAGTAGTAAATCTTGTGAGTTCTCTCTGCACTTAAAAAACACTGAGTTTTAAGACAGATGGGGCAGAAGAGAGAATATAGAGTTAACACATTCTTAAGAATGCCAGGTAGTTCATAAGACAAGAATAGAATTGGTTCGCTTTCTTGGTGATATTTTGGACAGTCGGTTTTCGTATTTCAGCAAATAAGTTTCTGGACTTCAGCAAATAGGTTTTGCTTTATAATTGCTGATTGTTTTTTGAAATCAGTATCAAGAAATAACTTGGAACAGACCCTATTTATGTAATTAAAGAAAGCAAAGCATTTAATAACCAAAGGCGTGCTGCTGACTACAACTTCCAGTGCTTGTTTGCCAGTTCTATTGGCTGTATGTGATAGGTTTAACAGAGTGATAGCTGTCACTGATTTGCTCTGGTAAGATACAGAAAGTTAACTGTTGCCTGCTGCTATCGCCTCAGCTCTCTGGTTCTCAGACTTTTGGAATTTGCCAGAGTATCATTTTATTTTTCTTGTTGACTAGCTCACAGCACATGAATGTGGCCATGTCAGAAAAGCTGTTGGTGACAAGAAATCAGTTTGGACAGGTGAACCATGACCACTGGAAATTGTAGTTCCAGTTCTATATCTAGACTGACAGCTAGACAGATAGGGCTCAAACAAGTGTGTAGGAGCCAGATACTACATAATAGCAGATTCCCTATGAACTTGATGCTTCTATCCTGTTCAGAAGGGTTTGCAGAAGAGAACAGCTGACAAATAAGCGTAATTGCTAAAACATCTGGGAGGTGATAAGGACATTGCCATCCCTTGTCTAATCTTGCCACAGAAGCTTAAATAGCATGCTGAACTGTGTTTGCATAAAAGGACATAAAACTTTTATTTGGGTAGCTATTTCAAATTACTGGTTTTGAAGCTAGTTTTTTTATTTTCAAAGGCAGTTTTTTATTTTCTCTCCACTAGAAAGTCCGAGATGTGTTAATATGGCTTCCTGTGTAGGTAATGAAATAATGGGGTTTTATACTTAGTATAAAGTTAGTGTTACTAAGTCAAGTAACATTATGAACCTTTGGAATAAAAGTTGTTTATCCAGTCTTAAGTTACTGCCCTTGCACCTACTTGTCATCTTCTAGTTTTTCAGATGTATTACTGTTTTGCTCCATTCAGAACAGTGTTTGAAATTGCTTTAAGAAGGAATCAAGTTTTAGTAATTAAAAACTCACACTACAATGTAGCATATGTAGAATGAATGCAGTATTATCACACTGCATGAGGAATAAATGTGCTCTTTCTTGTAGCATTCAATTTTATCATAAAGTAAATTCTTGCCGGTAAATTTCAGGTCTTTTCAAGTGTCCCTGTTTAAGCAGCAGTAAATAAATAAGGAAAGAGTAAATGAGACTGTTCCTATGAGATTTGAATTTTTTTTCTAGACTACTTGGAAATGTAAGGTTAAGTGTCATGGACATATTTCGGAAAAAATACAGTTCCAGATAATTATTGCTTCCTGGTGTTCCTCAAGTTTTGATGGTGACTGATGTTCCAAACATGAAGGATCAGTACCTGTGAGATACTGCTCCTACCTTTCTTATGAAGGAAGAGTATTTTGTATTGCTAGTAAACAAAATATCAGACAATATATACAATATATAAGTGAAGTCTGAAGCAAATCTGTTGAGATGATTGGTGAGACTGTTTGGCAGGCTCTTATACTTTCAAAACTTAGAATTACTGATCAACTAAAAGTAAAGCTCTCTCGTATAATTAAAGATTTTTCTGTTTCGGTAAAGGTGAGGCTAAATATTGAGATTACCTCATGGGAAAAGGGAGTAGGTTTGTGTATACTTCAAAGTACAGGTAGAAAGAAGGGTGAGGGTACAATAGTACATAATATCTAACAATCTCATATTGTAAACCTTAATTTCTTAAGAGATTCCCTGGGAAATATGTTTTTAGTGTCATGATGCAAATAGAGCAAAAAGGGTAAAAGAAGCATACTAAATGTATTTATAACAAAGTTTGTTGTAAATGATAGTTATTGCTGGGGTGTGAGGAAATTTAATTGTAAGTTTAAAAAGATTGTTCGTGTTGCCAGTTTGCTTTTTATTTGGTGCAATGTGAAACTTGGTTTCTAAAGCAGCTGCTCTCACTTCTCAGCAGAGTGCTCCTTGAGAAGAAGGTGTAAGGCTCTTATTTACCATTAGATCATTAGAATTCTTTCATTATAGATAACAGTTTTATACAATAAATTGTTATGATTCAAAATTCATGTAGCTAAATGTTGGTAAATAGGCAGTCAGTTTTTAAGGGCTTTTATGCCATTTGCCCAATTGCACGTTTGAGCAGTACATTGAAACAATCTTTTTCTTCTATGTGTTTTCTTGATTCTCATTTAGGAAAGAAAGAAAAAAGTGTAAATTCAGCATACTCTTCCTGGACATAGGACATGAGGAGTTAATCCAATGCTTGAGTTCTTGGCTAGAGTATAATTTATATTTTATTATAATTTGATTCAGTGTGGGAGTTCATTCCAAAATTGCCTGCATTTCTCTAGGTACAAACAATCAAGCAAACAAATAGAAACCCCGGAATAAGTGCAGGGTTTAGTGCACCTGGAGTGCCTACTCTGGGGAAGTGAAGTGGCTTGGCCATGAAATCACTGTTGTACTGTGCTGCTTCAGTTAATAGGTACAGGGAGGTATGAGCATGCTGCAGTGATCAGCCCTTGGTTAGCTCGTAATTCTAAGGCAGCACTTTAAGTGAACTGATTGAAACTAAAGTAGAAAATTTTTACGATTTCTGCACTTCTAAGTGCTTTTTTTGAATAATTTATTGAATACTTTATCAGTGCTTTTTGCTCCAAGGCATGAGGAAAAGGATAATTCTTTTTTTTTCAACCTTGAAAGGAATTAATAACCATAAATGATTTTGAAAACAGTCTTTGGCTCCTGAAAAAAGTAGTTAACTTGAAAGGAGTGAACCAAAAGTTTTAATTTGAGTATGTATTAGCTAAATTAATCTACTACTTAGTTTAAGAAATTCTCAGATAACGTAGTGGCTTCAAGCTTATTCGTGTTTATACTCCATTTCTCAGATGATGGATTTAAATCAGTTCTACATGAGGGTAATAAGTATATAGGTAAATGTCATATATAGCTTAAGTAATTAAGGCTGTCTCCAATGAAAGGGAGTATATGTAGTCATGCATGACTGTCTTTTGGGGGAAAAGGACGAAAAGAAATGAAGATGATAGAAGAGATACCTTATAGGGAATGAAATTTTGGTGCGTTTTAACAGCATTAAGGACCTGTTCTTTTTTTTCCTGGTAGCACAGCATTTTGTTACCAGCAGTGACAAAAAGGAGATAATTTTTAGGGAGAGATCAGAATCTGAGCACTTACACAGCCTTGGCATACAGGATTGCTGTGTTATATCAGGGGCTACAATTCTGACTAATCCTTTCTGTGTTTGCTTATGCATGGGATCATGAACTTCTCAAAATGATGGAGGATGGAGGTCATCTGGCTCAATCAAGGCCACCTAGAGCCAATTGTCCAGGACAATGTCCTGGGAGCTTTCGAGTATCTCCAAGGATGGGGACTCTCCAACCTCCCTGTCTCAGTCACCCTCACAGTCAAAAAAGTGTTTTGTGATGGAGGGAATCTCCTATGTTTCAGTTTCTGCCCACTGTCTTTGTCATTTTACTGGGCACCACTGAAAAGAGCCTGCCTCCATCATGTAGATTGCTAAGGTCCCCCTAAACCTTCCCTTCCCTAGGCTGAATTGGTCCAATCCCTTTTTAAACGTGCTGTATGCCTTTACAATCTCTGCTGCCAGCAAGTTCATTGGATGCTCTATAAACATCTGCTGCCTATTTGTGTGCTGCTTTGTTCTATTTGTGTAGATTCTGGCATATAACTGAATTTTCTACATTTGCTCTATGTATTGCCTTAGTGATTATGCAAAATTCCATAGCTTTCTTTGTTTCTCTGCCTCTCCTCCAACCTTCTTCTTAGCTTATGTGACCCAAGATTTAAAAATATGATATTTTTTTCTGATTAAAATGTCTATCTTTCAAGTTTCATGTACTTTCTGAAGTAGAGACATTTATATAATCCGGTTTCTGTTTGCAATTTATTAATTATCAGCTTTCTTTTACAGAGTTTGGCAAAACACAATAGGAGTAACATTGGAACAGAAGGTGGTCCTCCTCCTTTTGTACCTTTTGGGCAGGTATAGTGTACTTCTCTTTGTCACTTCATAAGAGTACCTGTATTATGATATCTAGGTACCTTGTTCCAGTTAGGTAAAGGCTATCAAAACATATTAGATCTTGATAACTTGGATATCAAAAATGTGCCTGTTAAAAAAAACCCCACAAACTATGTTAATCATGTCTCTTAGTTGTGCCAGTTTCCAGTAACATTTTTCCTCTCAATTTCAAACAACTTTATTTAGTGTGTGGAGCTTTTGATTCTGCTGGTCAGATTGTGTAGGCACTAATGCAGTCCCTTCTTAAATGCCAAAAAATTTGGCAAGGATCACCAAATTTCCAAGAACCATGATTCCATCATGATGTCTTAGCTACATGATCACAGTCTTTATCTGAGGGTCTGCTACTCTAACGGACTAATACTTCGGTCTTTTTCAAATGAGAATAGGCAGAAGAGTTAATTAAAAATGTCTTTTGTATTTTCAGAAATGTGCATCTCATGTGCAAGTGGATAGCAGAGACCTTGATCGCAGAAAGACTCTGCAAATGACAAATACTGTAAAAACTGTTGCGGACAATGATGAATTTGAAAAGCAGAGAACAGCTGCTATTGCAGAAGTAGCAAAGAGCAAAGAGGTTAGAATGCATGTGTTGCAGCATTTTACTGACTGTGATTGATCTTTTCTTGTTATTTTAAGTATTTCTCTCTTAAATGACAAATGCTTTCTGAGATTTGCCTGCTTATAATTCTACTCCTGTTATCTTTCAAAAGATGAAACAGAATTAGAGTCCTTTTGGATTGATGGTTATGTTCTTATTTTAATAAAGCTAATAAATGTATCGTAATGTTTTATTGTAGATACGATTTTGATACCACTACTAAAAAATGAGTGGTTTACAATTTCACTAATAAGATTTAACTATTTAATGCAGGTTATCAATTTTCATCTGCTTTTTTTAATTCTCAAAACCCCCATGATTCCCTGAACTCAGGGAAAAATAGCTAGGAAATTTAGTTCCAATATGTCAGGTTTTTATGTTCTCCTTTGGTCTCCTTTTTAGTTTATTTCTCAAATTTTCTTAGTAAGTCGTAAAAACTAGAATCATATATCCTTTTTACAGCCTCATTTGGGCACAGGGGAAAAAATCCCTAACTAATAAATTCATCTTTTTCTGTGTGTGTGTAAATTAGTGCTTTATTTGTTGACCCAGAGCATAATCAAAAAAATACCGCTGCAACAAAAGTACTGCACTTTTTCTACTAGCTAAATATTGAGGCTTATTTTCCTAAGTTCTGTTTGCTGAAATGTTGTTTTTGTGCTTATCTGAAGACCAAGACGTTTGGAGGAGGTGGTGGTAGTAGCAGAAGCAATCTCAGTGTGAGTGCTGGAGGGAATCGAAACAGGGAACTGTTCCAGAAAGAGAAGATAGCAAAACCAGAGGGGAAGAATGAAGGTGTCTACCGAGAACTGGTAAGGTGGAAGACTTAAATGGAATCTTAAATGTGTAATAGTAAAAACAAAACCCCAAATATAACAAGAATAAAATCAAAATACCTCGAGGAATGACGACTTTCCTTGCAATTAATTTTGAGGTCTGCTTAGAATACTTATGGTGCTTTTGTACCTTATTGAGATGATTATGAGTTTCACTGTGATTCTGGGCTAAATATTTACCCAGTAAAATTTAAATATGTATATTAAAGGTTAGATTCCATTAGGCTTGGGGTTTTGTGATTTTTTTTGTAGGGTCTTGGTATAGCTATTTTGAACCTATAGACAAAATGTTATATTCGTGGGATTCCAGTTAAGAATGTTTTTGATTGCAGCTGTTGAAGTAGATGGGTAACTAGTACAATTTTGGTGCAGGTGCAAGGTTATTTTCTGTGCCTAATGCTTTGTGATTCCTGCTTTGCCTTTTTGTCATCAAGCTCTATGCAGTTGGGAATAACGGAGCCTGTATTTCTGCAGAAGTAAATTGTTTGCATTTCTTTGCTTTCTTCTGCAAAACCTCTAGCCAATTATATTTTCTCCATATTTTAAGAAGCAACTGGGTTTTGTATTGTATATAAAAATTGTGAAAGGGTTCAAACAAGAGCAGATGGCTAATTTTGATACCCATATTATTTTGAGATATTTGTTTTAGTTTTCATATAGACTAGGAAAATTTGTGCTTGAAAGCATGTAATAGTATGATGCCATGATGATTTTTGTCTTTTCTTTTATACCCCTGTTATACCTTTTTGCAACTTCTGTATTCTTGGTGCTTTTTGCCTACATTCTTGGACTTGTTTGTTAAGCTAAGAGACTAAACATTTTAGAGGCTTTGTAGTTAGGGTGCCAGTGTGCCCAGACCCCAAGGTCCTCTCCAGAACACATTTTGTAAACTAAGATAGAACCATCCAGGGGAAGGTTCCTTGGGGAGGGGGGCTCATTCGAGCCTCTCATTGGGGAATTTTTGATAGATATGCTAATTAGTAAGACCTAGAATGTAAGACCAGATATAGAGGAGGGGATTGCGGTGGCCATTGCGGGGGTGCATGGAGGTGTATTCGACCTGGTCGTGGTGCACCTAAGGATCCTTACAATAAGTACCAAGGTAATACCCTTTTCCCCTTCTAACCGTGTTCGCCTCTTGATTTTAAGACCAGGAAAAGGCATCAGTAGAACTGAAAACTATTGAGTTAAAAGCCATACTACTAATTAAAAAAACCCTTGATTAGCTGGTTCTTTTGAGATTGTAGGTGAAGACTTTATATAAAACTAAAATATTTATAATCAGTTAAACAAGAAATATTGTTTCAATTAAAACTAAAGAAAAATTAATGCAAAATCTTGTGGGTGTATAGAGTGTTGTATTTATTACTTCTGTGTCTACCTTTTATTTCAGGTTGATGAAAAGGCTCTAAAACACATAACAGAGATGGGTTTTAGCAAAGAAGCAGCAAGACAGGCTCTTATGGATAATGGTAACAGCCTAGAGGCAGCATTAAATTTTCTTCTGAACAACAGTAAACAGAAACCCATTCAGGGACCACCACCTAGAGGTAAAGCTTGCAAAGAGATGCTTTAAAACGGTTTACAAGCCAAGGAATTTGTGTATGGTGGATTACTAATGTAGTTATAGAAGGGCATATCTGCATGTTCTTTTCCCAGAAGTTAGAATGCATTGCAAACCTGAAAGCAAATCCCTAAGAAAAGCCTCTGTGTATTATATTCTTGTGAAAGTTTTTGAACTGGGAGTCAAATATTTAATTACCCTTCAATGGGAAGCGTGTATCCTAGAATCACAGAAGGACATGGGTTGGAAGGGACCTTAAAGATCATCTTGTTCCACCTCCCCCACCACCCAGACAGAGAGGCCACCCACTAGACCAGATAGAGGTTGCTCAGGGACCCCAGCCTGGCCTTGAGCACTTCCAGGGGTGGAGCATCCACAGCTTCTAGGGACAACCTGTTCCAATGCCTCATCACCCTCGTAGTAAAGAATTTCTTCCTCACATCTAATCTAAGTCTCTCCAGTTTTTAGTTTAAAATTGTTCTCTCTTGTCCTATCACTGCCTTTCTGTGACAGAATTTTTTAAAGACAGAAAATACAAACATTTTGTAAATCAAATGAAAGTGTATATGTTTTTTTATTCTTTTATTCCCCATTCACAAAAAGCCTTTAATGCTTACAGGTAAGGGGAAGGGCCGAGGCCGAATAAGACCCGAAGATGAAGAAGAGCTAGGAAATGCCAGACCATCTGCACCAAGCACGCTGTTTGATTTCTTGGAATCCAAAATGGGTACTCTAACAGTAGAGGGTGAGTTACCAAAATTAATGTATCTGGAACAAATGTTGGACAGTGTTGGTAGAATTCTTTTTCCTAACTCTGTCATCTAAAAGTTGATTCCTGGAACTTCCTCCACAGTCAGTCATTAAAAAAAAAGAGTACTTGGAGAATTGTTCCTCTGCTTTGAAGAAAGGTCAAATAAATTGCTCTGTGGTGGTTAGATGTTTAAAAGTCAGTAATTTGAAATAAGATTACGTAAATCACAGTTTGTTAATCTGATTGGATTCGTCCTGAATCATGAGTCTTCACTCATGATACCATAAGTCTTCACTGTATTTATCAGAAATCTAAAATATTCAAAGAAAATACCTTTCAAATACACCGTCATTCTGCATTAGCTGATACAATTTTGTAAACTGTTCAGGTAATGAATATAATCACGTTTTCAGAAAGCAGGTATAGGGAATGATGTTTGAGATATTTCTTGGCAACTTTTAATTACCAAAGATGTGTTAGATTTTTTACAGTGTACAGAAATGAAAACAGTGGTAGTGGTTTTTTCTTACATTGCAAACATTGATTTTTCTTTGGGTACCTTTTGTGCTTATATTGAGATATTACAGAAGGCTTTTATGTTTGACTGAAAGACATTTAAAGGAAAATAAAAGAAATAATCCCTGTGGGTTATATAAATTTCTTATTGTCAGTGATTTTGTAGTAAGTAAGTAGTAGTAGTTTATCAAGACTTGTGGAATGAGTGAATTGCTTCTTTTAAAATGATAGTATTGATAGCTTAGGGGGACTTATATGATCCTTTGGATTTAGTACATGTATGTAAACAATAAAGCATAGTGTTATGTGAGTAAATAGATATATTTGTTATATTTACTTCAGTTTATAACCTTCAGTATTGTGTTTGAAAGGTAAATACACATTGCTTTTATGAGGTTTTTTCCTCTTAAATAAAAATAAAAATATTCCATAAATGCCATAAGAAGAAAAACATAATTCTATTAAAACTTTTTAAAGGTTTAGTACTCCTTCAGTTACCAGAGGTTCTGGCATATTTCTTAGCATGACACACAAGGATTTTGGGTTTTTTTATCACTATGATGGTTTTTCTCGCTTTATCTGAGTGATCAATATGTAATCCAGTGTACTATTCCTGAACCACTTTACTGAAAAAAACCCAAACCCAACTTGTTAGCATTTTTGAAGAATTCAGAAAGTGTTCTGATTATTTTATGAAATTGCTTTCAATCTTTCTGCCTCTTTTTTCTTCTGGAAAAAAAGGTAGATGTTGTACTTTGTAATTTGTAAGGCTTTGAAGTGGTTGCTTAGTTTTGTGTTCTTAGCTTTTATTTTCCTTACTGAGTGTGCATAGCCCATAGGATTGCAGCTCTGTTTCTGTGCCAGGTTTTACTTTTGCTTGCAGAGTCTTTTAAATGGATTTTTTCAAGAAATACGTAGGCATATGTATTTTTTACTTTTGAAAGTGCTTTTTTCCTCGCCAAATTTGAGAAAAGCTCTGCAGTCTGATGAATTCAAACACATCCTTAAAATCATATATTGAAAGTTAATTTTCTGCCATTTTACTGCCTCTGCCTTTGAAAATAATTTCGGTTAAATTCTTAATTATTACTTAAGTTCCAGTCAAACTGAGATGACAGGATTTTAAAAGTATTTGCAGAGTGATCTATCTGCAGTGACCGTACACAGCACTGTGAACTCTTCAGTCATGAAGTCTGCATCCAAATGTCTGCACAACACAGGATATATATATTACTAGTACCTCTTAAATTTCATTTGATCCTGTCAGCTGTAAGCAGTAGAGACATGTAGTTTCACTTAGAATTAGAAAAGTATTGGTCAGAAATGAAAGGCACATTGGAGAAACTGATCAAAACAACTCAAATACGTAATGTTACATAGCCAAGAATGTGTCTTCATTGATTTTCCTGCACAGTAATACGCTAAGGAGCACCCAGGCTGGCAGGTTTTTCTCCATTTATATTCACCAAACACTGTGGTATGCTACATATAAAAGAACATAGATTGTTCTGTAGTATTTCTGGCACCTTGCTGCCTGTATGGTCTCTAAAATCTCATTGTTTTTTCAGTATTCAGAAAGAAAGGGATTTGTATAGGGACAGTGGTTTTGAATAAGGAGCATGCCCATACTATCAGATGTTTGCATATGACAAGGAGCAGATGATTACCTGGAATGGCCATATTTATCATTACTGCAGGCAATAAAGCCCTGCATGCTTCGGACAGAGTGTAATTCCTTCTAAATGACTGAGAGTCGATGTAAAATCCAAAAAACAAAAGGCGCTTTTGTTGAACTGAGCTAAATATTTTTTAATCCTGTGCTACACAAAATTTTGTTCAAAATCTTATATGATCTGGGGAGAGAGAGTGTGTGAAAAGAAGAATTGTTTCTCTTTTCAGGTACACAGAGGGTTGATTTGCTTTGTGCATCCCTCCTTGTTTTTCTTATCTACCGTTTCTAATTGCACCTGAAACCTTAGTAGTGCGGAGAATTTCTAAATTCACTTCTGCTATTGCTGAACAGGAACTGCAGAACAGGAACAACAGGAACTGTTGTTGAAATTTTTCTTTGATTTGGTACCTTTTCATACTTGCATTTAGAACAAGTAGAAAAACGTTTAAGAATTGAAATTGTATTCCTTTTAAAAGATAAGAAAGCACATTAAGTTTCTTGTTGTTTGGCGTGTATTTTTTTTTAAAGTACTTATTGGTTACAAGAAAGCATATTAGTCATTTGCCCCGTAAGTGGTGTCTTGTGGTGGGTTTGTTATGTTTTATCTCCTTTTTCCAGTTAATGAAATGTTGTTTTAAGTAATTACAGCTGTTAAAAGTATTAAATACCTGACTCCATGATCTGCTAGCTCTTTAATTGTAAAACACAGCATACTGTAAACATACTTTATTTAAATGAAATGCAAAGAATTAAAACAAACATATCCTTAGCTTTAAACTGCATGTTTATTGATTTATCTATTTATTTATTTATTTTGAACTGTGAATGGTTGGTGGCAGCTACAAAAGTATTTCTGTATTGAAATTAAGTAGTTTGAACTTTGGCAAGAGAAATCTCCTGACTGCAAGAGATAACACAAATAGTAGACAAAATTGCTTTCAATTAGCTGCCTATGCTTGCACCTGGATAATTTCTGCTACTGAACACAAAAGATTTTTTCCATTAATCTCCTTATTGTTTTCTTTTGTTGTGAGGAACAACTCATCTGTGTTTGTCAGCTTAAATACATAAACACAAGGATTATCAGAAAGAATAAGACAATATCAAGAGCTCTGATTGTAGTATTAAAGAATAATGAACATTATTCTTTATATAGTCCCAAATAAATAGAAGTTTGAAATAAATTGGGAATGCAATACAATGTAATTTAAAAATACTTGTTTCATTTTGTGGTCACACAATTTGTTTGAGTATCTGAGAGCAAGGGCACTTGGAGGGGAAGAAAAGAGTCTGACTTTTTGGAGTTAAAAGAAATTTATAACATTTGAAATCTGCCATGTAGTAGCCATGTTTTCAACAAACATGGAACGCTATTGACTAGAGATCCAAATTGAATAACAGTCACATTTCTTATTCAGCTTTACTTCTAAAAATTGAACTTCAGTCAGAGCTAATTGTGACTATCAAGAAAATCACTTATATTTGTTGTATTGATATGTTAGCACTGATGATATATGTTACAAGGCTTGTACTTGTATTTTGTCTTTAAATATAAAAGATAAAAATATAGTAAACTTCATACATTTTAAAGAACAGTAAAAAAATTATCAGTTTTTGTTCCAGTCCTTTAATCCTGTTAGTTAAAGTTTGTAGTGAATACAGTAGCAGAATGTTTTGGATTTATTTTGTCCACTTCTTTATTATCACTCTCCTCCTCACTCAGCTTGTATTTGTTTTGTTTCAACAGAAACATGCACTCAAGTCCCTGTTCCTCAATGTTGCTACATTTTAGAAAGAATTACAATGATATTTATTTAACTTGACAAAGCTATTGAATAATGGGAATTTTATCTCATGACATGAAGTGCGTGCGAATGTATAACTAATTTGCTTCTAATTTTTTAATCTTTTGGCCAGTACAAGATAGAACGTGCCCTGGAGGTAGCTGTCTCAAAGTTACGCTTCCATACAGTTACATAAAAAATGTTATTCTGTTTGAGAGGAGCAACCCAAAACATTGACATCAGTCTGGGAAGGGCCACGGTCTTTGAATTTACCCACATTATTAAACATGATAAAATCCGCAGGAGAGGACCACGGGAAACCGTACTCTTTAAATTCCATTGTGCATTGGGCAGTGCTTTATAAATTGTGTTGGCTGGGATTTCCAAATGCAGCAGGTCCTGCTGGTTTCTTGTAATCAGGGGAATGTGATTGGTCCTGTATGGTCTTCTTGCGTCATCACATACAAAAGCCAAAATGAGTAACGTAAGTGAGTGGGGGTTCCAAACTGACCCCAGTAAATGACAAGAACCTTATCATTAATTGTGAAATGTATTTTTTCCAGACCGTGTTCCCAAACCTCTGGTTACAACAATGATGACTGGGTTAACCCATCTCACTGTTTGAGGGTAGCTTACTAAATCTTCATGTTAAATGCCAAATTAATATTTGTTATAGCCCTGTAGGAAGCATTACTTTTCTGGGAACAGTTGCTAATGGTTTTTTGGAGTTGGGACAGGAAGCAGTTATGGTAGACAGTCTGTGGATGGGATCCCTTGGTGCTTGTGTTGATCCCTATTTCTCATAAAGAATCTTTAGAATCCCTTTGGTTTTTTGGTGATCAGGCCAGATAGCACAAATACAGAGAAGAACCAGTACTATTCTCATCTGCTGCCTTTTTTTGTTGACTGCTGTTGACAAAGTAACATTTACTGTTACTTGGCACTTTCCATTTATGAGTGATTTATGCTTGAATGTCAAACAATCAGTTAATGTGTCCTGCTCATTCAAGGCTGCTGTGTATGATGCAGTCCCCAGGGAATCTTTTAGCACAAGAACTGCACCTCTGTAGAAAACAGAAGTTTATTGGATTTTGCATACCTTAAGGTTAGACTAAAAAATGTCAGGTGTTTTGTGTCAGCCTTTGAATGTCACAGTGAAGAGACCTAGAAAAAAATACCTGTGTTCACTGTTTTGAAATTTTCTAGTCACTTTACCTGCTGTCTAACATGTAGTATTATTTTAACTTTCCTCTACTATTTAAAAAATCTGTAATTGAAGGTTGCAAAAAAAAAAATCTGTAATCGAAGGTTGCAACACACTTTCAAATCAGCTTGTTGCTTTTATGTTATGATCAAATTATGTTGGGTAGACAATTACATGCTATGAAATTGAATAGAAATTTCAGTAAACTTTCTTGAATTATAGAAGAATATGTTCTGGTTTTTGCTCGAGGCTTTAGCTGAACTGTAACTGCTTTGCATGCTTTTGTGTTATAGAGTCCTTGTATGTACTGAGTACTGTCACTACCCATCTCAGCTCAGGAAATGTTTATTCATTTAGAAAAAGGGCAAAGGACAGCCTTCAAGGGGAAACATTTTGAGTCTAAGTCAAGCCTAAAATCCTGCCACCTAGCAAAGTATTACCATGCCCAATCTAGTCATGAATCCATTCCTGCTTTTTTTTTCTGTTGGAACAATGACTTTTATTTAATAGATTTAATGTCACAGAATATTAAGTAAGATGATTTATAGTGAATTAGGTTAACGTTTTATATGCATTTTTCTTCAATGGTGTGTACAAGGGAGTAAACATTCAGGGGTCATCAAACTGTTCAGTCATTTCATGTGTAATTAACATTAGGAATAGGCATAAGAGCTTAGGTTGGGCATAGGAAGAGTGGAAGCCTGAGCATTTTACTGCCAGAAGAGAAGAGGTGTAAATTAAGAATCTTGTGAACAAAGACTGTTAATTAATTAATTAGGAAGGTAAATCTTTCTAGATGATAGGAAGTCTATAAGATTGGTATTCTACAGAAGTGGAAAAGTGTAATGAAGATACTTAGTGAAAAGTTACAGATATAAAGTAAAGAAAAACAGTGTTTTCATGTCTCATTTGTAAGGAAGAAATAAAGAGGTACTTTTAACTTTAAAGGCTTTACTCTAACAAAAAAATTTAATTATACAAGATTTAGTCATCTTTTCATTTTTAAAAAGAACATGCATATTTACAAAACTCTTGTATCTTTCTGAGTAGTATATTTTTACATATCGATGCATTAAAAACACGATGGATTTCAAAGTAATAAATTATAGAGTAAGATGTACTTTTACCAATATCATGTTCATGCTAAACCTTATGTATGCTTATGCCATGTTAAAAAATAAAAACACTAGGTCATTTTAGTAAAACAAATGTGACTTCTAAAGTTATGCTACATCAAATACATGTAAAAATAGAGCTAGATTCTTATTAGGCAATTTAGTAAATTAAACTGAAAAATTCTGTGAGCTACTAGTAATAGCTTATGCTTGGAAGTATTTTTCTAAAAAGAAAATTAGCCAGGTAAAATTTGCATTTTAATTTTAACTTGCCATCTAGCGTGTAATTATGAAAGTTGATACATTTGTTGTCAGGTATCAGCATTCATTGTTTCTAGTGGTAACATTTCTTCCCATGGGAGTGTACCAGAGCTTGAGTGCACAGTCCCACCAGGCCCATGCACACACCAGGCTCATGGACACAGGCAAGAGAATGACACCTTCGCAGCTGCCCAAATGGCACAAAATTGCTCATATAAACATGAATCCCTCCAATGGGTTTATGTTGTCCTTTTCCATGAGATTTAAAGTCTGCTAGCCGATCTCATACCCAGCCACCAACATGCACACACCCATGTGAGTCTCTCCTGGCCAGGAGACCCCTGACCTCTGGTACCCACCTCAGACACCTCTGGTCCAGCTTGCTGATTGGTACAGCCTGGAGCTGGTGGGAGGGTTACATGAGGGTACTTACCTGGCCACTATGTGAGCCCAGATCTGGGGTCTCCTTGGTAGATGGCCTTCAAGACCCATGGTCACTCCAGTATTCAGCTGCCAGGTCTTCCTTGTCCCAGTTACCAGCTTATCCTGCCTCAAATTTGCCAGTAGGTTTAAAAACATGTCCCCTCACATACACAACAGAGAACTTAGAATTTAATGAGGAGATGAGACAGGTTACAGTGATCACATGCAGGAGTGTATTGACCAGGAACCTGCTTACTTGCAGCTTTCCTGTTTAATAGAATTTCTTCTTTATTTACCTCTGGGTTTATCTTTATTTCTCCCCTCCTTTTGCTCTTCACCTAAACAACCCATTAAAAATTCCATGTTTGCCTAAAGAGCTCATAATTCCATGAAAAGTTTCATGTATACTCACAGCTCCCTTCCTCTCCAGCAGGCCATAGCATGTTTCCTCTTTCTTGTGATATTCATGATAATCTTGTCTTTATTCTCATCAGCTAAGAGTTCTGGTTGAAGCTCTTAAATGTGACACTCGAGCAGTTCCTGTTACGGCTCACTGATCAGAGTCTCCAGAGTTCTGGGCTTTGCTACTGTTCCTGTTATCTACATTTTGCCAGCTGTGTTCATTTTATCACTTCTATTTCTTGCCTTTTCTCTTTTAAACTGAATAGCTGTTAACAAGGTTTTTTTACAGAAAGTTTCAATTCAGATTAGAAATATTCCGTTTTCCTCCTCCTTTTCTTCCCTCTTCCTTTCTCCATCTTGGAATTCTGTTCTTCCGTCTTAAATGGCTCTTACTCAAGTGTGTTGTTGATGTTCATAGGGAGGAATGAGTAATCTCCTGGAAATTTATGCCTGGCTTTTCTCTTGCTCATAGGTAGTTTGATTCTAAGTACAGCCCAGAGTAGTGTATATTTTTCAATAACTAGGAATTGCAGTTCAAATGTGTCTGCTAAATTCCCTGTGTGTACCATTTCATTTCCATGTCACAAAGGTGCATACAGTCCTAAAAAATACTATCAGAATCTGAAACAGTATTTCTAAAATGCTTTTGTGTGAAATATGTTAATTGAAATAATTTTTTTCTTTGTAGAACCAAAATTGCAGTTTCAGCCACCACATCAAGTACAGCACAAAGTTATGAACACAGAACAGAATGGCATCAAAGAGAATCATTCAAGACACATCTCTCGCAATGACATGAGACAACCAAGGAATGAGAAACCCCCTCGTTTTCAAAAGGATTTTCAGAATTCAAGGCAGGCTTTGGAAAGTGGTGGGTTACCAAGAAACAGAGGTCCTGAAAGGCACAGCTCTTTAGAACACTGGACAGATGAAAAAAATAAAAGTGACAGACATTATCCTAGAAATGATAGGTCAAAGGATTTGGGCTATCCCATAACCACTCACCAGAGTGATATTACTTTCAAAAAAAGGGATAATAACATGCAAAACAGAGTAGGAAAAGGAGTGTCATTCACAGAATTCAAGGAAAACTCTGCTGCTCAAGATGTGACAGACAACAATAACCAGAAACGTGGGAGAAGGGAAAACCAAACACACAATTCTGAAAATTTCTGTGATAGGAAGGCACGAACAATAAGTAACGAAGCCTTTATGGTAAAAAGTGAGCAACATTTTGGTGTTAATAATGATTACCAAAATCCCAGTAGAACTGATAATTTTAGTACTGTACCAAATGGAGATACTGAGCATCATCAGAAAGGAAGACGAGTAGGACCTATCAAATCGTCAGGACCCCCTACGATCCCATCTTTTGATGATAAAATGTTGTATTACAACACCGGTCCCAAAAGGAGAACTGGGCCCATCAAACCAGAGAAAATATTGGAACCGTCGATTCACATGGAGTATGGAAAAAGTTGGAGACCAGGGGATGAATGTTTTGCTCTTTATTGGGAAGACAACAAGGTATGCCTTTGCCAAATGAGAAGTATCTCAAATTGTACCTCTAATGTTTTCTTACACAAATGTGGGAGATAATTAGCACACTACTACAGAGACATGGCCTTTGTTCATAGGTGTGTAGTGTGCTTCTTGCCTACCTCCGTGTTCTGTTTTTTATATTTATGAGCTATGTCACTTACATTCATGGCACAAAACTTTAAAGTGCTTAAATCAAGTCCTTGTTGCTCTCTTGCTCTCATGTAGGTGGAGTTTAGGATGCCTTAAACTCCTCACTGAAGCATTTAAGTGCCGAAAATTTGAAGGGATGAATATGGATCTAGTTGCCCATATTCTTTGCTGAGGGACAAAACCAGGATGCTGTGCTATCTAGAATATCTATACTGGTAGATGTGTAATGCCTTTTTCTGGAACAAGTCAGCATGAAACCTTTAGCAGCGCAAAGGAAGACTAAAGTCTTCAGGAATGCAGCTGTAAAAAACCTGCCACTTTTCTTTCAATCATTACAGAATAGAAACAGCAAAAGGCTTAGTTTTGATTAGCACTAGTAGAATATTAGCTGAAGAATTTGTGAAACGAATTATGCTGCATGATAGTTTTGTATTACTGATTTTTTAAGAGTTTAAATACTTTCTTTTCAGCTCTTTTCCCCATTAATGAGATTTCTCCCGCAGCATGACATTTTGTTTTCTTCTCCTTTGCTAAGATAGTTTTAGACTGTTTTCTTTGATTTGTCTTCATCTTCTGTTCAAGAGTTCTCTGTCACTCTACATGGGTCGTTTCTTTGGGTTTTGACCCTTTCTGATAATCTCAGAACTACCTTAAATATTGTTGTTCTTTCAGTAGGTTTTATTCACACCTTTTTCTGCTTTTAAAAAACTTTCTGTTTTGTCTATTTTATGTTATTTATTGTAAGCGTTTTCCCTTTTTTTTTGGTCTGCATTAGCTCAGTAGCATAACTTGATTTTTCTCTCTTTTGTTGGTGTGACTAAAACTGATGATAAACCATGCAGGATTTTTGGTAGTGGCAACATATAGTGAGTTGACTCTCGTAAATAGGAATATGTAGCTTGAGTGGATGGATTAGTGTGAACTATAATGGCATATTACTGAATTGTTTCCTATTCTGAGAAGCATACTTGCATTACTGTGAGATGAGATTTTGAAATTTTGGAAAGTACAACACTTGCAAGATAAATACATATGAGATAATCCCAGACTATTACCTGAAGAGTATTCAGCAGATTAGAAGGTGTTTTGGACAGTAATTGGTTTCTTGGGAGTTAAAATAAGTGCTGCTACTCATTTCTAGAAAAATTTTGAAATGTGATGATAAAATACAATGCTGAGCTTAACCATTTTAGGAGGCAGTGATTTCTTTGTGTTCAGTCAGATAAAAGTGATTGAATACCTTCAAGAAAGCTGTATTTGCATAAATGTAAAAAAGTCAGGTTTTGTGTTTAGAAGAAGGACTTTTTGAAGGGGCACTTCTATCATATTTTCATCATATTTCCATCACATTTTATTAAGTGATAAGTTAGGTATACAAGTACATATGGTTTATATGGCTGATAAGCACTTACTGATGTATATTTTAAGTAAACATCTTACAATAGCACTTCTCTGTATACATTTGTGTTAGTGATGGATTTCTTCTGCTTTCACAGAGATGGAAACAGGTCTTTTAAATGCTCAGTCTACTTAAATAAGCTGCATATTTTCTCAATGAGTGTTCTAAATACATTCTGCCATGCCCTTGGAGTCTGCCATGTGGAATTTTAAGATATCTGGTTTAATATCTGGTACAAATTTAAAAGACAATATAATACGGACTAAGACTGAATATATATACACACACACAGTCCTATATGAAAAGGAAATTGTTAAGTATTTGTGGTACTTCTGGTTGTATTTTATGACCTTTGAAAATTTCTCTTTTAAGTTCTACCGGGCGGAAATTGAAGCTCTCCATTCTTCTGGGACAACTGCAGTTGTTAAATTCAGTGATTATGGAAATTATGAAGAGGTGCTTCTCAGCAACATCAGGCCTGTTCATGCAGACACGTGGGTATGTGATAACAAATTGTATTAAAAAATATAAACTACATAGTCTGTACAAAATATGTAACTCTTAAGCAATTAATGCCTACTCATGCAAAGAATGCTACCTACATGTGTAGAAAGATAGTTGCACAAATACATGAACAAAATCTCAGACTTCAGTTGTCTATATGAAACCTGATAGAAGTGTATTATGATGTGGTATTCTTCCTGTATAATAAATTTCAATTGTATTGTTTAAAAAGGAATAACTGATCTGTCAGCCAAACAGTTTTATGCATGTTTTCTTTCTTAAAAGTTGTTACTCTATTCAACCCAGTTTTTTGTTTTATTTCATGTACATTGTATGTTGTTCTGTAAGGGTTAGGAAACAGTCATTTAAAACATATGTTCTGAAGCTTTTCACTACATGTGTATGTATGACTAAAAATAGACATCTGTATCTCTTTACTTTGTATCATGATTTTATTCTTGTTTCAATGATTTCTTCTTTGCCAAATATTCTGGTGGTCATGTATGCATCAAAATCTGTTTTATGAAGTTTAGAATGTATTAGCCTTATGGAAGTTGGAAATTTCTAAAGGCTTTACTAGCGAATTATCATGGAAACAGAGATACATTTTGATTTAAAAAAATATCGGGAATGCACAATTCTTTGCTGTTTACTCTTACTATAAAAGGCTGCACAAAAAATATACATCTGCATATTGATTCCTTAATGATGAGTTGACTGTGCTTATTTCAAATTCTTACTTTTGGGTCATAGAACCATGTTACTACTGCTGCAAAGGCTGAACAGTCAACTCCTGTTTCTTCCAGTGGTCTTTTAACATGTATTGTTGCCTGTAGCTCTCAGATGCCACTATGAGATGGCATTTTTGTACTTAAAAAAGATACCTGAAGCTCTTCCCAGATGATGCATTGCTGTTTGTAGGAAAATTTACTCTTTTTTCCCCCTTCTTTTTGTCCTACTAGCAGACCTGGAAAGTGCTAGTTACTTACTATATGATTGTATTATTTTAACCCTTTTTCTGGGTTAATTATCAGACTTTTCTTCTTTTGATTACAGTTTTGAGGAGTGGCTTTTATTTTACTTTAGGCCACTGAAAGTTAGCTCTCAGAGTCTAAGAACTTAGCCTAGTATTAAGACTTAAGTTGATCCTAGTAGTGAGGTGCCATTTCCTACTTGATCCTAGTAGTGAGGTGGTCCTTTTCCCTGCCTCTTCTGCTTATGTCTGACCATGTGTTCTTCCTCATCCCTCTCCTCCCCTGTTGGACTGTCAGTCATGTAGCCACAGGATGAGTAGAATGAAATGGACCACATTTTTGTTCCCCCGGATTGGCTTATTTTATTTCAGTTAGTTTGTTAAAGCTGACACAAGGGTGGGACAATGTATGGAGAGGGGATTCTGACAGTAAGTACCATAGTCCTGACATCCTGCTGCATCCTGATTGAGTCATTGAGGCTTCCTCTGTTGTTACTGGAGACAAAAGAGAAATTTCCAAGGACTTTTAGTCCATTCAGAAGTGAAAGATACCTTTCTCAAAGTTGCTTTTTCTCTCAAGGGAGCCTAGTTGAATTGCATAAATTCAAACAACTAAATTTCAGATCATTATAGTTACACAAGATAATAGCCAATCAACATCTTCACAGTAAACATCATTTTAATGGTTTTTTTCCTGACAAATTACTCTTTTGTTGCCAGAAGGTCCTCGCAGCTATAGGATTTTTGCAGAAGAAAGTGGATTAGGCCCTACGTCTTCACTTCTTTGTGTCTGGGTGCTAAGCATAATCCTCGTTATGCATTTGCAGTTCTTAGTCACTCATGGGAGTCATGCACTGATACTCAGGTTTGTCTTTAGGCTGAACACTGTTGGTCATTTTTCGTTGTCTCAGTGTTCTTATTAATATATAAATCTAGATAGCATGCATGAATGCAAAACAAAATTATCGTGCTGCTTAGTTCTTTGACTTAGGATTCAAGTAATTTTGTTATATTTCCTCTTTACAAGAGAACAAAACAGATTTTAAACTCACTTCAGTAATTACTTTTCTTTCACTGATTGATGTTATTGGCACCAAGGAGCATGTATTACTGGAAATATTATGCTGATTTTTGTTTCAGTCCCTCCAGGTAATTTCCAGATAGCTAAGTAAAGTCCCTGGGGAAAAGGTTTTTGCAGGTGCTTGGGTCCATCAGTGGTGGTCACTTTTTAAACATCACCTTCTAAGGGCGCAGGAACAAGCAATTCCCAAAGGTCGGAAGTCAAGCAGGCAGAAGGTTGTCTTCTTTCTGAAGACAGAAATCTTCTCTTCAAAATATAGCAAAAAGGGAAGGTGTATGCCCAGTGGAAGCAGGGTGAGGTTGCATGGGAGGAATACAGAGATGCTGCTTGCCACTGTAGGGAGAAAATTCGTGTGGCTGAAGCTCAGTTGGAGTTGAAGCTGCCAGAAATGCAGGGGACAATAAAAAAGAGGGTTTTTTTCCAAATATATTAATGGCAGTAGGCAGTATAAAAATAAGATCAGCCCCTAAGAGGATGAGGATGGTCACCTCACAAACAGGGATATGGACAAGGCACAGGGGTTTAGCACATTCTTTGCCTCCATCCGCAACACAGATGATGGACCAAGGGCATCTCAGTGCCCTGAGCTGAAGAACCATGACTGTGAGAAAGATCAACTCTCAGGTGACTCTGGAATTGTGGAGGATCTGCTGGTCCAGCTGGATCCCTACAAATCTATTGAGCCTAATGGGATTCATCTAAGAATCCTCAAAAGAGCTGGCTGATGTAATCGCAAAACCTCTCTCAGTGATTTTATGAGTGGTCTTGGGAATCTGGAGAGGTCCCATCTGACTGGAAGCTGGCAAATACTGTCCTGATTTTCAAGAAGGGTGAGGAGGACCCTGGAAACTACAGACCTTTCAGTCTCACTTCAGTGCCTGGTAAAATAATGGAAAAGTTTATTCTGGGAGGTATTGAAAAACAGCTGGAGGACAATGCACTCATCAGTCACAGCCAGCACGGCTTTGCGTCGGGAAAGTCCTGCTTGTGAAACCCAGTTTCCTTCTATTGCAGGGTAACCCACCTAGCTGACCTAGGAAAGCCAGTTGATGTAATCTTTTTGTATTTCAGTAAAGCTTTTGATGCTGTCTCTCACAGTATCCTCCTGGACAAAATGTCCAGCCCACAGCCAGATAAACACATCATGTGATGGGTGAGCAGCTGACTCAAGGGTCAGGTGCAAAGGGTTGTAGTGAATGGGGTGACATCAGAGGTGTGGTGACCGGTCACTAGTGAGGTTCTGCAGGCTTCATACTCAACCCTGTGCTCTTCAACATCTTCATTAACAACTTAGACATAGGTGTTGAAGGAGTAAGTTTGCCAACGACATCAAATTGGGAGGAGCTGTTGACTCCCTCGAGGGCAGAGAGGCTCTTCAGAGAGACCCAGACAAATGAGAGGGCTGGG
>VZRQ01000576.1:16196-29631 GCA_013397975.1 Machaerirhynchus nigripectus
TTTTTTTTTTTTTTTTTTTTAAATTAAGTTACTTTACTTTAGAGCGTTAAACCAAAGGATAATCTTCTTGCACAGGATCGAGGAGATGAATTCACTTACACTGGGAGTGGAGGTAGAGATCTTTCTGGAAATAAAAGAATTGGAGAACATTCATTTGATCAGACATTAACACACATGAATAGGTAAGTTTTGAAGATACAA
This sequence comes from Machaerirhynchus nigripectus, assembly GCA_013397975.1. Taxonomy (NCBI): domain Eukaryota; kingdom Metazoa; phylum Chordata; class Aves; order Passeriformes; family Dicruridae; genus Machaerirhynchus; species Machaerirhynchus nigripectus. The sequence continues at coordinate 16,398 of VZRQ01000576.1, forward strand.
TTTAAAAGTCTTCCAAAACAAAAAGTTGGGTTGTAGTGCTTTAATTTAAAACTAACATTTTGCTGTATTTTTTCACTCCTGTGCGTGCTGTGTTTGTAAACAGCAATGCCTCTTGCTACTAAGAGGCATTTTATAGAGCATTATGTTTTGTTGCTTTAAAGGAACATGCATCTCAGTGAAATACATTGCTGAATTGCTGCTGCAGCTTGCAGTCATGCCTCTGGTTGAAATTGTTCTACAGTCACCCTCAGAGGACTCTGTTTTAATTAAATGAGAAGTTTGTCAAAGCTCTTGAGCAGAAGTTTTCTAATTCTGGGTGTTTCTTTTTTAAATTTTCTTCTCCAGTGGGTAAATCAGTTATAAATTTAAGGAGGAAGAAAGCATTTTCATTTTCACATGATAAAAGAAATATTTTCTGTTTTGCTAGCCCATTCTTCCATCATATTTTTCTGTGAAGAGGAAGGAATTAGGGTGCTGCTTTATCAAAACAGGTACTTGAAAGAGAACATATATCCAGAGGAAGAATCAGACATCTGCCTGAAGTGTTTTTCCATCCTCCAAAAGCCTGCCTGGACAAAGAGTACTCCATCCTTTTCTGTTTCTAAGAGCATAATCTATTACAACAACTGACCTCTGAACACCTGTGGGATGCTGAGAGTCACTGAGAACTTTTGTTTGCCGGGTCTGCATTTAGATATGTTCTGCTGCTCTCAGACAGGCTGGAGAGAGATTCTTCCAAACTGTCTAGAGAAGAAAGATGAAAAGCCTGGCTTGGCTGCTGAGACAGGGAAGGGGAGGGGGTATGTGATGCGAACATGAACAAGAACAAGGAGGGAAGAAAGAGGGAAGTAGGTTTAAGCAGTAGCTTTACAAGCAGATTTAGTGAAGAGAGCAAAGTTGTTTTGGGACACAGAATTAAAAGCTGACTCCTTAGTGACAGCCTTTCTCTTAGCAAATGAGAAATACACGGGCAAAACTACTTAGCTTTGAAGGCATTAGTGCACATGAAGTAACAACATGCTGCTCCCATTTACTGGGCTTGATGCAAGTTCTCAAGCACTTTGATTCAGAAGATTATGATGATTCTATGTAATTGAATCTGTATTGGTTTTGCTTGTCCAGATAGTTTTACAAGGTTTGGTTTTATATGGGAAATATTTTTAATGTTGGCATAGTATGCCTGTCTCTTACTGTTCTCTACAGTGTCTGTTTATAACCCATATTTCTTCTGTTTTGATATCCATCATTTGGGTTGTGGCTGATTCTGAAGTGTTTTCAATCCCTTCAAGTCAGGCTGTGGTAGTAGAAATACTGTTTCTTATGGCAGCTTGGTCATACTGTCTTGCTAGGTTTCTAGAAGAGGGTCTTCATGGGTAAAGGAGTTTGCCTGTCCTTAAATTAGCTACTATGATTCTAAGTCCTTCTCTGAGGTATTTTGTGTATCATGTGAGAGCGGTATGGTACTTAGAGCTTTTTTGAATGGTAATTGTGTACTTTTTTCTCTGTATGTTTTTCATCATATTCATTACTTTTGTGTACACACTTAAAAAACCTTAAAGTCTATTGATGCAGGATAGCAATAGGGAAAGTTTGCCTTTTGTTATGATTTTAATTTCCTCAATGCTATTTAGGAAGGGATTATTTTTAAAAATGAAGACTATTAAATCTAAAAGGATTGGTTTGTTTTATCTATCAGTTTTGGATGAGTTTTCATCTGGAACCTAGCCAACAAAATATTTAGTGTTCTCATCTTTTTTTCTTACAATGCATTGTAGCGTGGATCTCATTTCTTCCATCAATTCTGCTAAAAACATACTGAAAAGGTCTATGCTGCTTGGTAAAGCAAAATTAGACAAGGGAAACACATACAACTTAATTATGTTAACTCTCAAACTCTGTTGGGTGAAGCAATCTAGCTTATGAAGAATTTAAATGTCTTTCTAGGGCATTGGCCCTTAACTGTGATGCCCCACTGGATGACAAAAATGGAGCAGAGTCAAAGAATTGGAGAGCTGGTAAACCAGTCAGAGTAGTGCGCAGTTCAAAAGGACGGCGCATCAGCAAGTATGCCCCAGAGGAAGGCAACAGATATGATGGCATTTACAAGGTATTTGGATCTCTACGACATAAAATTTCTCTTAATCTGTTTTAAAAAGCCTCATATGTGTTAGTCTTCAAATACTTCATTATTACTTGAAAGAAATAGTTCTTTTTTCTTTACTATAGCTTTTTAGCTTTAGTTTATTTTGCAAAGTGAGCCAAACAGAAATTACTCAGAGCAGTGATAATAGAACATAATCTGTAATGGGATATATAAGGTTGAATATGTAATTTGCTTTGCATGTGCTTATCAAGTTAAATTCATTCCTGAAATCAGATTATTTCATTATTTCTTCAGTCCTTCCAACTATATCCTAGCCTTTTGTTTGTTTAAAGACTTTTTAGTTTCTGAAACAAAGGAGTGTGCCTTTTAAGAGCATCATATTTATAAGAAATACAAAGATTTCACAGCTGAGGGAAGAACTGCTGTATTTAATAATAATAATGGATAAATCAGTCTTCTCATTTCTTCTTGAACAATTAAAGTATGACAATGTTCATGTGTTTGGCTTGTGATAAAATAACGGCAGTAATTTTATGTTGTTCTTTAGGTGGTGAAATATTGGCCAGAAATTGGAAAATGTGGATTTTTAGTTTGGCGCTATCTTCTGAGGAGAGATGATGTTGAACCAGCACCTTGGACTTCAGAAGGAATGGAGCGGTCAAAGAAGCTGGGTCTAAGCGTACAGGTTGGTATCAGGACTTGGACAGTTGTTTTCATTCTTAGTTCCAGTTAACAAATTCCAGATAAAGAAATCAGTTAAATTAAAGCTCCCTTTTTGCCTTGTACTTCACTGTGGCAGCTTTTAGTACTAAAACCCACTACAGATTGTATGCAAATCAAAAGAATCCTCTAATAGTGACACAGCGGAAGGAACTGCGAATGAAGCTTTCTGCCCTAGCAGTAAATTGGTTTGCATATATGGATTGGAAAATCAGAATTTTTGTCCAGTTTTGTGATTCTTAGACTGGAACAAATTTTTCTACAGGTGACTAGAGTCACCTAGAATCTGAGAAACCAAAACAGCTGTGCATTTTTATGTATTTCTCTCTTCATGTGACTGAGAAGTTCGTATACGTAGTGTATTTTAGGCACAGAAATAGGCTGACCCATGAAAATTTCAACATTGCAGAATCCATGAAAGATGGAAAGATGGAAAGAATTAACATCTATTCCTGGCAAGGCAATGGTATATTTTACAGCATACCATCATCTGCCTGATTTGTATCATTTGTAAGCACACAGGTACAGATACGCTGTTTAATACAGCCGAGTATGGATTAGATTCTTCGACTTGACTATGCTTTCTTAATGATGGATACTAATTTAAATGTTGTCTTTATCATATAGAATTTCAAAACTATTTTGTAATTATTCTACTATGTAGTCATAGGGATCGAAAGTCTTTTGAGAAGTTAATCCTTTTGGTATTTGGTTATTCCTGTATGCCTGTGATTTTTGTTTAAAATCTGTGCTTTTTAATTTTAGTATCCAGAAGGTTATTTGGAAGCCATGGCTAGTAAGGAGAAGAAAGATAAGGTTAAAAAGCAGACTGTGAAACAGGAGCCAACCAGCCAAAGTAACGGAAACCAGAAAAGGACAAGTGATGATGGTATTTCTTTTCTACTTTTTTAGCATTCGTCAGCAAAGTCTGTCATGTTATTATTTCTAAGCCATGAAATCTTTGTGGAAATGTGAAGTTGTTTGGAATACTAAAGTAAATTGACAAGCCCATGATCTTTAATTAAGTAGTAGTGTAGGGGTCTTAATCCTTTTTACTACTCCTACTGTGTTTTTTTCTCCTAAGTTCTGCAAAAAGTGTACATTCTTCTGTGCAACTGTGCGCTGCAATCTAAAACAATGCTGAACAGTATGAGCTGGAGTTGGAATTTGCTTGCATTTCATGGATGTAATCCATGTTAATCCATGTTTCCTTCTAGAAACGGTTTTGTCTTTCCCTTCTGTTAGTTCAGACTAACACTGTTGTTACTGTGTCTGATGGTCGCCATCTTAAGCAGGTATAGAGGAACCTACGAATACATCCAAAGCCATGAGGATGGGAGATGGAGGGAAAGGAGAAGCTTTCCAGCTGACCCAAGAGCAGCAGTGGCTGATTAGAGAAGACTGCATGAACCAGAAGCTGTGGGATGAAGTACTTGCTTCTCTTAAGGAAGGACCAGTATGTTTGTTGCATGCATAATTTTTATTGTTTGCCTTTTCTTTATATTATTAGGAGAAATCTTGAGTCCCTCTTAAAACCTCATTTGCTTGTTGAACTTTTGCTAAATATAGACTGTCTGACACTACTTTTGTTTGTAAGACTTGTATTTCAAGAAAATAAGCCTTACTTGAGCAGTTTGCTCTTAAGGGATGGGTTAATGCCTCCCATTAGAGGGAGAGATCTTTTCTTGCTCAAGAAAAAGTGGACTTGTTGCTCAAGAAGTTAAAAGTGGATTTTAATTCATTTTCCTTTTTGAAGAGAGCATGTTTTCTCTGAAATAATAAATGTATTTTTATGCTGTGCTAATGTCAGAAATCAGACATGAAGAAAAATGGTTCTAGTCACTACATTTTGTTTAGGCAGAAAATAATTTTATGTCAGGTTCCCCAGGGACATATGCTCCATCCCTCAAAGTGTTCAAGGCCAGGCTGGATGGGACCTTGAGCAACCTGGTCTAGTGGAAGATTCCTTGCCCATGGCATGGGGGTTGAAATAGGTGTTGTTTAAGGTCCCTTCCAACCTAAACCATTCTCTGATTATATGATTCTTTGATTTGTAGAAGAGCAGGGAAATAAAGCCATTAAAGACATGCTTCCTGATTACTTCTAGAAAGCTGTTCTCAGAGATATGAAGGACTTAAGAACTTCTGGAAGTACATCATCTTTATGTAGTAAGTGTCATTTACAAGAACTATAATAGAGTTTGTCTCTCTTATTCCTTTGCCCTACATTAGAATTTTCTGAAGAAACTGGAACAATCCTTTATGTGTGTCTGCTGCCAGGAGTTGGTTTACCAGCCAGTGACAACTGAGTGCCTCCACAACGTCTGTAAAGTAAGAATAAACTGCCTTGCTCTGGGCTATTTTCTTGGCTCTGAGACAGCAGTCACCAAAGCCGTATGCATTTTAGAAAGACAGTAATAATTGCATAACATTCTGAGCAAAAACAAGCAACGAGTTTCCATTCAGTGTTTGCTGTGTAAACACCTTAATTTTCTGTAATGAAGAGTGGAAGTATGTTTCATATAGTTCCTGATACGTGTAATGAGTGAGGTTTACCATTGCTGTCATGCCTTTGTGATCAGTGGAGGTGCACTAGGATTTGGTTAGGTCCACAGGTTGGATTTTGGCACAGTATCAATGATTTAACTTTACATCGTTAAGAAATAAAATCAGATTTTATAATTTTATAACTCTCTATTAAGAGTTGTGAAAGGATGGAGGGTAAATACCCTAGAAAATTATTTGGGGTCATTCAGAGAAAGTTATATTATCTTGTTATTCTTGGCATTGTTCATGTTTGGTAGGAGGGCCACAGAAGTCAGTACATTACTCATGTGTCTTAAAATCTTGGTCAGCTGGATATAATGTAAAGAGCTTGGAATCAAATCTGGACCAGAGTTAATTTTGTAGCACAGATGTGTACAGAATCATGCACTGAATTGTGCATATTTGAATGGTGCCTGCCATACCCAGTATTTCTGCCTGAGACCCTAAAAGGACTCAAACCATTATGATCCTAGTACAGTATTCGGTGATGCAAGGCCGCTGTTCAAGAAGAAACCACTCCAGTAAAAATCAGGGCTTTGTTACATGTGTCCTGCACACGCAGAAAGATTATGTCTCCTTGAAAAACAAGAAATATTATGAAAGAGTTAATATTTAGAATTATGGGAATTGGAAAACCATGGAAAAAGAAAGAAGAGAAAGCTGAATGGCAACAAACGCAGAGAGCACAGTATTCAAAGATTTCAGTAAATATTTGAGAATACAATATAACATCCAGTTGAAGTTGTAAGGAATAGTTTGATAGTAAGCTGCTGTTGCTGTTTGGACACAGATCTGCCCTGACAAATTTACAATGCTCAGCAGTCTGCAGTAACGTAGTAAGGATGACAGCCCAGATGCTAATGTGTTAGAGATTATATTATCCTACAAATATCTGTAAGGCTTAACTGAACCTATTCTGATGAGGTAGATGGAGATTGTTAAATAAACAGTATACATGGTATATTCACCTTCCTCTTGAAATGAAGGTCTGGAAAACTATAGCATTCTGTGGAGCTATAAGGAAGCTGAAGATTGGCTGTGACTTAAAGGAAGGCATTAGTGGAAAGGAAGGGGAAACTTCAGTAGTGATTTAATTCCAACCAAGCACAGTGTTTCCCTTGCCGGCGCAGAGAAGAGTTCCTTTCCTAGGGCGTTTTAGTCACAGAGTCAGGCACCAGATTGCTTGGCAAAGACTTCCTTTTTTCTGGTAGTACAGCAGATTGTGCCTTTGGTTTACAGTGATTCCTTACTTTTTGCTGGTTAAGCTGTCGGTCTAAAACAAAGTTGTCACAATTTACTTCTCTCTGTGTGTCCTAGAGTTGTTTACAGCGCTCCTTCAGAGCCGAAGTGTTCACCTGCCCTGCCTGCCGCTATGACCTGGGAAAGGGCTACACCATGGCTCCCAACAAGATCCTGCAGACACTACTGGACCAGTTCTTTCCTGGTTACAGTAAAGGACGATGATGTGCTCCGACCCTTCTGTACTTCTCCCAGTGACTTTATAGACAGTAAAGGGGAATAAACATGGGAAAGTCAGCAGTGGACCAGCCAGCTTCATGGGACTCAATGTATTGTCACATTTTGAAGCAGCTAACCCTCTTCCCCTCATAGCCATTTCTTGGTGTTGTGAGAAAAGTCTCAGCTGTCTTTTAACATTGAGAGTAGTTTTGGCCAGTTAACAAATAGTTTTTAAAGAAGAAGGAAAAAAAAAAAAAAAGAAAAAGAAAAGCCTCAGCTCTTACTGGCCTAGCTGATGCGTAATTTATGATTTGTTTTTTTGTAACTACCTCAGGACAGAGGAAAGTAAATTGTGTCAAACAATGAAACAATGTTGGGGATGAAAAAAAGTTAGTGATGTTTTAGCTACACACTGCCTCCTGAATACTAGTTGTGCCTGGTCCATGTGGTTTGATTTACAAAAAAAAAAAGAACCCAGTAACAAAACACAAACCAAAAGAAAAACCCACGAAAAACCAGGAAGAAGAAATAGATTCAGCACTTATGCCATTTGGATTAAAACAGCAAATTCTGTGGTGTGCATAATCCCTTTTTTGTCTTTTTCTTCCATTATGCTGTATTTTTTTGCAANCTTCATTGTGCTTTTCTTGTATCTTATGCAAGTTGACTACTAATGACTAATGAGAACAATATGAATGCATTGTTGCTGCATTAGTGTAAAGTGATCTGTGTTTTTTGCACTTAAAGAGGGTATTCAACACACTCTAGTTGTGTAAAAAATAGTTCATATAAAAAAAGCCACTTCTGTATTAGTTAAACTGTATGCTTTTAGTAGGTCTTGTATCNAGATTCAGCACTTATGCCATTTGGATTAAAACAGCAAATTCTGTGGTGTGCATAATCCCTTTTTTGTCTTTTTCTTCCATTATGCTGTATTTTTTTGCAAGAACAGGCTGATTTTTAGTCTATTTTTGTGAGCTTCATTGTGCTTTTCTTGTATCTTATGCAAGTTGACTACTAATGACTAATGAGAACAATATGAATGCATTGTTGCTGCATTAGTGTAAAGTGATCTGTGTTTTTTGCACTTAAAGAGGGTATTCAACACACTCTAGTTGTGTAAAAAATAGTTCATATAAAAAAAGCCACTTCTGTATTAGTTAAACTGTATGCTTTTAGTAGGTCTTGTATCAGTGGCAATAAATCTATACAGTATTGAAGACAGTGCTAGCTTGAAAGGCTTTAAATTGCTTAATATGGTGACCTGAAATTTTATATACAACATATTACCCCAAAATATACATTATTAAATATTTTATGATTCAGAAATGTTGCTATTTTTGTGGGATNATTTTCTAGTTTTGTTTTTACTATTATCCACTTAATTTTAAGTCGTAAGATTTTTACAGTATTTATTTTTCAGGTTACTAAATGCTTTCCTTAGGTGGCGGTATTTTTCAGGTGTGAGGCTTTATATTCCTTAACTCATTTCTCAATGAAACGAACAGCTAGTTTTAAAAAAGGCCAAACAACTCCAAACCAAAATCCAGTGTTGACACTGATACCCTTGGAGTCGCTCACAGCCTGTAGCAGTGCTCTGTTCATGTCCCAGAGAGGGAGGGAGCCCTTCCTGTCCCGCTGGGTTGTCGGCACAGCTGGGAGCTGCGGGATTCCTGCACGGTGGTTGGTCAGCTAGGTGAGTCAGATTCCCTCCGTAGGCACTGAGGTTGCAGTGACAGCCTGTAGCCCACAGTGCTACAGGTAGCTCAGTAATTTCTGGAGAAAACAGATGTGATTTTACCTGTGCAACAGTCATCCCATCTGTGTGGTAAGCACGTAAGACTTGTGGCTTTCTAGCTTTTAGCTGAGTACTGTAAAATATTTGAATGCTTTGTTTTCCATTGGATAGATTTTACCAATTAATTCACAATGTAAGTTTTGTCAGTTTTAGGTCAACAGTGGGAATTTACCTTCGTTATACAAAAATATGTAAACTGGTTTTTTAATATATTTTTTTGGTGACATAATCAGGCAACATGACTGCTTTTAACAAATACTAAAGTAGCTTGTCACGACTGTGGAATTAGATTGGCAACAAAGAAGGACTGTCCTTTCCTCACATTACAAGTCTGCAGTGGCTTTTCATGATTTTTCACATCCTTAGTACTATATCAATAGCTACTGAAAGCTAGAGTAAAAAAATTCTGATTTTCTTCACTATGTATTGAGGTGATTCAGCTTTTCATATAAAAACTGGTATCTGGCCTGACTTTCCTTTAATGAAACCCTGTCTCCTATGTCTCCGCAGTCTCTTTGTGTAAAGCCCCCTGCTGAAGTCATAAGGTAGGTAATGAAAAAGTTGCAGTCCCAAAACTTTCACTGTAAAAGACACAAAGTTTACAGTACTTAAAATATTGCTATGAGCACCAGCCTCATTTGTGTCACGTCAGAGAGAGTTCCCAGGCTGAGTGTGCATGTAGACCTTCAAGAAGAGTTTGGATAGTGGCTGGTGGTAAGGTGCAAAACTGTGTGGTTCTTTCTGTGGTCTCGAAGTTGCCCCAGTGCCTGTTCCCTAATTCACAAAAATTGTGCTTTGTGTGGCTGAATGAGTTGGTCCCTTCGGGGGTCTCACATACATCAAACATAGACAACTCTGCACAGACCTGGGCAGGTTCCTTTCCAATGTGCTTGTAGCACAGAAGTCTGACTGTGTAACTAGTGAGAGGGTTGGTTTTATGTAAATTTGATTGGGAACATGCTGGAAAAACCTCCTGTTTAAGGTCGGAGTTCTGGCTACAGAGTGATTTAATGTGGCACTCTGTGTTGCAGGAGGGCTCTGGTCTCAGAGTGCAGTTGGTGCTCTTGGAGGGCCACAGCTTAATACACAAACTGTAGATAAACTAAGGCAAATTGAGTGCTCTGTATAAAAAAGCACCAGAGAGAGACTTGAGAAACTGTGGAAAGAATATTTTTTTACCCAAGATTTAAATAATACTAAGAAGTTCACTGTGGTCTTTTATGCCTTCTCCAGAATAAGAGAGGACTAGATGGAACTACTAATAAAAAATGATGTGATGTGGAACAAGATTAAGTTTGTTACTGCTTGGTAAAATGGATCATTCTGACTCATTAAAAAAATGAGAGATTTATTTAAATGTTAATCTCTGACAGTATTTTTCTTTGTGTAGAAGTTTATTGCTTCTGTGGCAATTGTCACAAATCAGGACTTAAGCTTCATAATTTCATATTGCTCTGTTGGACAAATCCAGCTGAAAAGTTTAAATCCAAAACATGACAACACTTAAAATTCTGACCAATTTTATTAGACTACTAACAATGATAGGTAAAAAAATCAGTATGAAATATTAACACTAGCAATGCTAGTTAGTGGTAATATGTGAAGTAAATTTTAAAATCTACTTCACTTTTTTTACAAAATATAAACAATTACTTATGCAGTTAATATTTATTAGTATTGCCTTAGGTGTCTGCATCTTTTCTAACTTTTAAACTATTTTCCATGCCACTTTGCAAATTGGGTGTTAATTGTTAAAACTTTAGCACAAAACAGACAAAATGCTGAATCAAGGCAACTTCCAACATCAACTGCTGTGGAACAATCACATTTTGTTTACACCTAATATCCTGATTGTATTTACATTTTAACTGAGCAGTGATTCAATTAACAAACATGGTGATTATTCAGAATATACACAGTATAAATATCCCCAGGAAATCAGGAAAGGGCCATCCTGATGGAGTCAAAAATGCAGGCAGCTGGAAGCAGTTTTAAGAAGATGCTCTCTTCTGTTCAGAAAATGGAGATTCGTAAGCTTCCATTGGTGGGCAGGTGCAAACCAGATGTTGATCTCCATATATGTCATCAATGCGAGCAATTGTGGGCCAAAACTTGCTTTCAGGCTTCACAAACGGCTAAGAGACAGAAAAAACCCCAACATCTTAATTTTTCTGCCAAATAAAGAGCTACAAAATTATAATAGACATCAGAAGCTTGAAGAATTACAAGTGCTGTGAAAGTGGATTTTTAAGTCATCCTTCAAATCTCTTTGCTGTCACTGAAAATTAACAAGCATGTATAATAGAGGTGACAGTCAATGGACTGTTTAGATTTTCAAAAAAATCATGTCCTCTAACATGTGCTTGCAAAGAAGCAGTTTTCATGAGACGAAAAAAAACTTTATTATCCTTTGAACAACTGGCTTACAGATAGGAATGAAGGAAAAGTGGAGGAGACTGCTGTGCTGTTCAATATAGTTACAATATAATACATGAAGGAAAGTGGCAAACTTCACAGATGTAGTTGAATTCTTACTCTTTGAAACAGTACATATCACTAAAAGATGAGACAGGTTGGTTACACCTACATTTAGCTGCTATGACTGCGGGAATCAGAGTCCATTTCCAGTTTGACCTTTATTTGTAGCAGGTCCACATCGGTGTTGCTCTCCCCATGCTGACCAGGGGGCATCTGGTCACACCCTTATGCAAGTTCTTTTGAGCAGAGCTTTGAAAGTCAGCACGTGGGACTCTGTTTTGGGAGCCCTTGGTGCAGTATGTCAGAACTGAACAGGCTGTTTCCAATAGGAATGAATATTCAGTGTTGAAGTGCTAAGATTCAGAAATCCAAGTCTGCACCTATGTGTAGAGACTTACTTTTTTTGGAAGTCTTCTTTCCTTGTCTTTAAAAACAGGACTAATGAAATTGCGGTAGAGCTCACACACATAGAAATTGAGCAACAGTAAAACGGCTCTGAAGTTTTCATTCTTACCACATTACTTCATCTCCAACTGACTAAGAAACTACAGAGCACAAAGCGTATTCATGAATTACCACACCACGAAGTTCCCATTATGTACTCACCAGTGGGAATGCTGCCACTTCTCTGGAGTAGGGACGATCCCACTTGGAAGAAGTGACACAGTTCAGAGTATGTGGTGACATCTACAAGAAAAAACACGTTTAGGACACGAAACTACTGCATTCAGGTGAACGTATCAGTGTGAAGCCTTCTTCTAGTTCTAATTACCACATATAAATAATTACTGTCTAGAGAACACTGTTTATCTGGGGGGAAAAAAGGCAGATTTAAACCAGAAGGCAAGTCAGTATTTGGAATTTTTTTCAGTTTGCCTAAAGATGCTACCCGAGGCTTGAATATGCTTCCGGCTTTTCACTAAATTTAAAAGTCAGTACAGCATTAAAAGAGTTGAACAGAACTTGAGCTGATACCAGTTCTGTGCTGCTATTGCTAAAATAATTAATTCAGTCTTTATTTTATCATTAATGTCAAGGTCATTCCACGTTCTGTCTTAAGCATGCAAAATAAGTATCTCTCTTTCGTTACTTTGAGATGGCCTTGAAATATAGATTAAAGGCTTGTGGAAATAACTTTCTCTCCTCCTTCAGCTAAGGCCTGACTTCTGACTTGAAAAAGTCAAATTTCAAATTTTGAAAAAGTTAAACGTTTCTCAAAAAAATCTTGTATTCACTGTTGTGCATGTTACTTTTGAGAGCACTGAAAGACTGGGAAATGGGCTTTTGCAGTCTCAAGGGTTAAGCTGATGCTGGTACCTTGCTCCACATGTCATCTTACCTTTAGTGGGTTAATTTGGGGGTCCATCCTGCCCTCCTCTATTTCAGAAATTTCCTGCCGAATGTTGATCATTGCATCACAGAATCTGTCCAGCTCTGCTTTGTCTTCAGACTCTGTTGGTTCGACCATAAGTGTCCCTGCCACTGGCCAGGACATGGTTGGAGCGTGAAAACCTGGTGACAATAGCAGAAATCAGTCACTGACAATAGGTTATGAGGTAATACATGCATTAGCTATCAACAGATTCACAATTTCAGCCCTTTCTATACAATAAAATCTTTACAGGATTGAACATTGGTAGTGTTGGCACTGTACTTCAGAGGTAAGACAGACTTTTCAAGTATCTTTGGTTTTAACACTGAAGGGTACCACCACTGTATTATTTACAACAGAGTTACACACTGATTTAATGAAACAGTTTATTAAAAAGGAACTTTAATATACTTATCTGTGGGAACTCACCTCTATGCCTAGTGAAAAGTCTGTTTAAAGTAGTGCATGATATTTAAGGCTCACTTAAAAAGGGAAAAAAGGGTGGGTTTTTTAGTATCACAGTTAGGCTTTGGATTATTTCACTGAAGACGTATTACTGGTTAGGGTTTTGTCTGCTTTCATGCACATTCATTAGAAGCACAGTTCCATAGGATCAAGCGGTTCAATGAGTCCTCTTGTCTGGCAGCCAAAGATCATCCACAGTCAGAGCCTTAAGTGCATGTGTACGAAACTGCATAAGCTATATGAGGATGGAACTATTCAAATCCTATTATCCTGCTTCAACCGTTTTTTTTTTT
>VZRQ01000576.1:29663-64655 GCA_013397975.1 Machaerirhynchus nigripectus
TGTTTTGTTTTGCTGTGTTGGAATGTTATTAAGCCTTTGGCTCCAACCCACTTGCTCCAAACGGTTGAGAGTCATGTAATCAGTAATTTGATGGGGCAGTAGACAAAACTGTGAAGTAGCAGCAGAGTCAGAAGTACCTACTACAACTCAGTATATGCAAATATCTCTCCAAGCTCTTAAAGAACATGAAGAAGCCTGAAATGATTGCGACAGATTCACCATCCATAAGCACAGAACTAGAATGCTTGTGTCCCCCTTTAGAAGAGATTTAGAAGATTTTCACTTGCACTGATATTTTAAAGAATAGACATTTAACTTACCATAATCCTGAAGCCTCTTAGCAATATCTACAGCTTCAATGTTTGCTGTTTTTTTGAAAGGTCTTGTATCCAAAATGAATTCATGGGCTACATAACCTGTAAGTGAAAAAGTGAACACTAGGTTTACTTAGTAGGAGAACAACGCAGTTTGCCAAGCTGTCTATTCTGATTGGCTTTGTGGAGAACATGGCAAAAAGACAAACTCAAAAATATCCACATGGGCAAAACCTCAAATCTGAGAAATTATCAGGAAGGAGACATACAACTCAGTTTTTGAAGACTGGCCATTTGAGTCCCACATCACGTTAAGAAGAGGCCTCATCCAAGACCAGAACTAGGAATGAGTGGTCCAAGTAACTCCTACAATTTACAAGTTGTCTGAAAAATAATTGGATTTGTCAAGGCCCAACAGCATTTGGGTCTTAGGCTATCTTATATTAATCAAGATAATCAGTTTTATCTTATGCCAGAGCAAAGCTCATATCGAGTGTTATAGAGAGGCTAAAGATGAAAGTTATCTGTACTTATATCTATGATTATGGAGAACCTTGTTCCATGACATTGTTAAATCCTTAAAAATTTGCAATTTTCATTCACTTCTATTAAAGTACAACTTGCAGGTTTAAGCAAGGTGTACTCCATTAAATTTAAGACATATATTTTAAAGATAATATATATTGTACTCAAATGTTCTTCGACGCTGTTCAGCTTAAACAAGCAAAATAAATTCTCTGATAGTTACTCTTCTATCACAATAATTTTTTTAATCTCTTCATTATTACTGCTGTCCTGTAGCAAGTCTGGAGAGCCAAAACAGGGAACCAGAATGTAGCTAAAATACTGTGCATTGCCAAGGGAATTCTGTTTCATCTCACAAAAGCGAACAAGGAGTAGAAATGAGGGAAACTTGGTGGGATTTTTTTTTTCAGAGAAAGTGTGCAAGGGGAAGTAGAGGTCCAAAAATTACTTCCAGTTCTTAAACTGTTGCACCATTGGTTGTGGAGATTTGGAAGTCTCAGGTTGGTTGCTTTTCCTTTTTCTAATGTTCATTAATCTGCCATTAGATTAGCTTTCAAGGAGAACAATCTAATGGTTTATCTTTTGGCATAATTTTTTTTAATTACAAATAGATATTACTTTTCTTCTACCTCCAAGTATCTCAGTTTCACTGCAATACATCCATAGAAGAAGCGTGGCAGGTTATTTCTCTCCTTGTGAAGAACATCAAAAGAAGTTTGAAATGCAGCTATCACCTAGCATTATAAAAAGGATCCATACTGCAAGCCAACTTCTACACGAGACAAAAAAAGGTCAGCCTGGTAGAAGAAGAAAAAAAAAATCTAATACTTGCCTCTTGCTCCTCTGAAAAGGATTTTGTAGTGCTTCTCTAGCCTCTTTGCCATGTAATTTGCATTTAATATAGCAATCTCAGAAGCGTGCTTCAGACCCTTTGCTCCCATTGTCTGCAAGAGAAATAACATGAAGAAACAGATCTAAAACAGGTCCCAAGCAAGCCAAGTGTGCTCCTGCAGTGGCAAGCGTGACAGACAGCACACCTCAATGCACCTGGCTAGTTCTAAGGCAGCCTCTCTGCTGTTACACTTTTCCACACGACACACAGGGAGAAGCACTGGATATTGACTGAGAGCACCTTTGGTGTACATAGATTATGAGAGTGTCTACTGTCTAAGAGGTTTAGCTTGAAGTCCACAAGTGAGTGACCCAAACCTTTCCTCAAACTGAGAAGTTCTGAACAGATTAGAAAAAAGTGAGAACACAAACAATGTCAAAAAGCACAGGCTGCCTGTCTCCATCCCACAGCAAGAGTGTCCAGAGGACTTAAGATGGGACAGTGTAAATAGATGGCATTTTGTCCTGTGAAGAAACAGCCCCCCTGGAATATTTCTAATGGGTTAAATATTCTGTAATGGGAACCAGCCTACAGTCACAAGTGATTTTTCCCACAGCTGAAAAGCCACCATGGAAATTGCACCAGTTCATATTTGCTCATTTTGAATTCCCGGAGAGCTGGTTTCCCTGGCAGAGGAAGTTTCCATGGCTAGAGTATCAATCAAACTGGCTATCAATCAAAAAAGTACTCTGAATGACACCGCCTCAGGTTCAATCTTCTCCAACTCTGTCACTGGAAGTGTTAAATGTTGCTCAGAGTCCCAGCATACCCTTCTCTCAAACAGAATTTGAGCCTACATTCACCTCTGTTGGCTAAATACTTCCATATATGTAACCAAATATTTTCTGGCTTATCACTAAATTGCAAGGGATTAACAAATTGCACAGATCATGATCAGGCTGTCTCACATGTAAAGCCAAAACTAAGTTCAGTTTTCAAACTCAGTAAAATCCTCTGGAATTCAGGATATGGTAAGCTGAATGTTACACAGATGTCAAGTATAACAATACTGAATCACACAACTAAAAATACTCTTAGGGGAACAGTAATTACCAAGCAACTTTTAAACATGAAAACTTCAGCGTCAGGAGGTGGAAGCCTGACCGCAGTTTTCTGCCTGGTGTCCACTTATCTCAAGAGTTATTACAGACAAGCGGTAAAAGAGTTAGATACAGCAGTTGTCCTGGCGTCCTTTCTCATGGCAACATTGTCTTACTGTGAAACAAGTGGGCTTGATGGCTGTAAATAACCTATGACTGTACTGTAGTCACCTGCATTTCAGCCTGTGCAAACATCTTATGATGAGCTGCTGTTAAACCTGTTCGTGTGATTCCAGTGGTGACTGAACTTGAAAGAGAAACAGAACCTCAGCTGATACTCCTTATGAAAGTCTACACACCTTGATATACACCCAGGAAATTGGCAATATAGCACTGGAACCCCAAGGTGCAGCACTGACAGTACCCAAAGGACATGCATCCTTATCCGGCTGTATTTTGATGACAGGGTGGGTAGGCAAGTAGGGAGCCAAATGTTTCTTCCTAAAACAAAAACATTGATTTTAGAACTTAAATGTGCATTCCTGTGTTACCATATCTGGACAGTTTCAGCAGTAGTTTCTCTTCATCTTGCTTCCAGATACAGTCCTCCAGGAAGTGTGGTCTATGCCTTCTTCAAAAGAAAGTTTATTAACACAACTAGTGCCGGTGGAGGATGGCACTCAGTTTTCAACCTATCACAAGATATTCATGGTGCTATCCAAATAAAAATTACCTCCTTTGAACAAGTACGATTATTTTCCTTTAAAGAAACACGAATGCTCCACAGGCTAGATTCACACAGCTCGTATACCACTTCTGTGTTCTGGACTACATGCAGTTTTATCAGCCCTCAAAGTCCACAAATCATCCCTTACCCAGGAAACAGATTGCTGAGTGAGGTCTACCACACACACTAAAAGGCCACCATGGAAGCCAGGGTTTGGGAATACAGGTGGACATCACCATTCATGGGATCAGCACATGACTGTGCTGGAGAAGGACAGACATTTACAACCAACATAACACCTCTCCCATCCACGACTCTTACTGAAGTGAATGGCCAGCCAAGATTCACTATGGGATATATATATGTGTGCGTAAATATATAGGGTTTTTTTTAAAAAAAATGCTAATATGGAGATACCCACACTCCAATTGGTCCCATTCCAGGTCCTCCTCCTCCATGGGGAATGCAAAAGGTTTTGTGAAGATTTAAGTGAGAGACATCAGAGCCGTAATCTCCAGGACGACACAGACCGACCTGTAAAGGGAATACTCTGTTTCAATACATTCTTCATATGCCGTTTAACACCTATTAATGAATGCAAGGTGATCTTGATGAAAATAATCTTTTGCTTTAGGAATTCTTAATTATGTCTGTAAATAACTTCTTTGATAAAGGTTAGGCAGACTAAGCCAATTTCAGTGAACAACTCATGCATCTTTTGACACATTTCAGGGAAAAACCAAATAAAAGAGAATTGCTTTCACCATATAATTTTTATTACTGGTCTGGAAATATCACCTCCTCCCCCAAACACTGTGCTATCTTGCATGGAAGCTGTGTTATGGTCTGAACTAAGTACTGCTGTGCTATTTCTACTCCAAGGACTCCCAGTAGTAATAATTCTACCTAGACTTTGTACCTGAGCATTCATATTTGCTCCATCTAAGTAAACTTGGCCTCCGTGTTTGTGAATGAGGTCACACACATCTCCGATCTCCTCTTCAAACACACCGTTGGTGGAAGGGTATGTGATCATGATGGCTGCCAAGTTCTCCTTGTGCTTGTCCACCTGGTGGCAGGGAGGGGAGAGAAAAAAAGGTCACTGAGACTCCAAAAGTTTCTCAAGATTTTATAAAAAAAAATAGAACAAAAGTCAGAGTGTTTTACAGGTGGAAAGCAGACAGCCAAACTCATTTATAGTCAGCAAAGGATACTGGGTTCCTTCCTTCAGCCATGCCTATGGAAAAAGAGTGATTTCTGAATAAAACAGAACTTTAAATCAGGGAAGAAGGCAGGTATTAAAAGATATATATAGAGTCACTTCTGGGACCTTCAGACAACCAAATGAAACATCCGGCCTTCAAGTTAATGTGAAATAATGGCCATTCCCCCTACTTTCAGCAACAGAGTTCTACAACTACCATAAAACTTTGTTCAGATGTGGAAATGTGTCCTGCTAATCCCTCGCACTGCAAGAGTCACCTGCAGCCAATATACTTAAAAAAATAGGAAAAAAAAAAGTTGCCTAGCAACACCATCCCCAGCAGAGGTGGACTTGAACTTTGCTAAAAGAAGGCTGAAGTGCAGTTTCAAATGCTTCACATTCATGATCATGGCTTGTTTATTTCCAGTACTAGCTGTGGACCAAAAGGGTCTGCTATAAAAGAGTCTACTGTGTAGAAAGACTCTTTGAGCAAGTCCTGCACCAAAGATTCTCAATTAAAAGAAATCTCACAAGCGTCACATGGTTAGTGTCTGAGCAAGCAANGGTTATTTGCAGAGAAAAAAAAAAAAAAAAAAAAAAGAATTACTTATCTTTTCCAAGCATGTATTCACTATTTTTGCTTTATTTTCTCTCACAGAAAAATGTGATTCAGCTGCCAACATTATTACCTTCAGAGAAGACGTGTTCCTGCCTTGAAAAATCTAAGATAATTAAATACTTACCATTGCTTTTAAATGGGAAATATCGATGCTCCCATTTTTATCCACTTCAATTGGCTGAATCTTCATCCCTGCCATTTGTGCACTTGCTGGATTAGTACCATGAGCAGATTTAGGAATGAGGCAAACCTTAGAAGGGAAAGAAAAACAGAGCCTAAAATATAACTAGTTAAAAAAATCTTCAAGATTTACGGTCTACACTCAGCTACAATTCATAATCAAAGTTTCAAAAAGAAATCCTGACAGTACCAGCAGATTGCCCCTTTTGCTGAATGATGCAACTCAATTTTTTAGGAAAATCCATTCAGGTATCAGCATTTAAATACTCGTTACCTAAGTTACATTTGCTGCATAATCATATTTAGGGATGCAATTCCAGAATATTATTTCAGGTACTCATATTTAGAATCTTTTTGTCTCACCCCACTTTTTTTAAAACACTGGGTTTTTTTTACAGTTATGTGTCTTCATATGTACAATGACTTGAAAGGAAAAAACTGTATAATTCCAAATTTCCACTACAACTTTTTCTGGTTTCCAAACAATTTTCTTCTGTATTCTATTCAAAACAAAAATTTAGACCAAAATATTTTGGCTATAAATAAGAAACTCAGATCTACTTGCATGCTCTGTATAGTTAATTTAAGAAGAAAAAAAAAGAGAAGCACTTCTACTTAAATAAATGCAGGCTCTTGTTAGTGATAGGAAAAGGGAGGTCAGGATATTTCCAGACTTTTTCTAGGAATTCCACCCTTTCTAAAGACAATAAATATTTCTCTAAAAGAAAAAAAAATCCTTTGCTTCTATTCAATAAGGAAATTGAAACATCTATTATGACTCTCTTGGAAATATTTAATTAAGTTTATCAGGTTATTCAAGCTTAGCTTCATTAAACAAGGGCACAGCACTTTGTTTTCCTGAGAAACTGCATGATGGCTCATGGAACTCCATCATCCAGAGCGAAGCTGAGACAAATGTGAATTCCTTCAGAACACTGGAAGCACAGGGATGTCAGTGCCAGTGCCAGGAAGCACCGTGCCACATCTGCAGCCATTTCATCTGCATAGCTGAAGTGTAAAGTGACTCCAGGTGGCCACCGAGTCTTGCTGGGTACAGACATTACTGATCACACAAAAAAGCAGAGAGAAGGGAACTGTCAGTTCATGTCCATACTTTTTTCCCCACGAGAGGGCACCAAATCCAAACAAGGCCAACTGTGAGAACCTTGAATTGCTGGTTTAATTACTTTCTCCAGCCCAGTGGAAAAGAGCACTTCAGTTGAAAGGTCAGCATTTTGTGGGCTTTCTTGTTTTCTCATTCCTTTTTACCCTTTCCCAGGAGTATAATGATTTTCCTGTAACATTTGAAATTTGTAAAGTGTGAGTAAAGTGCAAGCAGCCCCGAGGCTCTCCTGTGCAGTTCACCTCTGGGTATTTTCAGAGCACAGAAGGACCCACAGACACTCAGATAAGTCCAAGGATCTTGCACAGAAATGGCAGATCATATGCTGACAATCAGAAGATAACTCTCCAACAAATAAGATTTTTACCTAATTTCACTTCCCACTGAGAAAAACTACTCACAAAACAAAGTTTGTAACTGTAAAGGGTGGTTGCCTGCTATTAAGTTTGACGTGATCTGGATGCAACAAAGAAACAAAGACAGAAGAGGACAACACTTAGGTTCAATTTTAGGTAGTTTCCTCACACAGAGGCTATAGTTCCCAGGAGGCCAGGACAGCGACCCTTCCATTCTGAGAAGGCAAATGAGTCTCAAAGCCGAGGATAAAATCAGGTTCAAAGGACATGGATGTTATTGTGCTAAGGACTTTCTTCCTACTATTTAAAACCAACTCCACGAGTGTGTGAAAGAAGACCTAAGTAATCTCAGATTTCCAGTAAGTGTTTTGTGTGGTCCCAAAAAACATTCCAAAACTAATTTCCAGGGGGTTAAGTGAGAAGGTACATGTGGATAAATATTTCATGAATACATGGTAAAGAAATGAAAAGAAAAATAGTCAGTTTTCACTGTAGGGAAAGGTCATCCTAATAGAATATTATAAATACTTGTGCTGATTCTCTAGCATTTAAAATTACCCATAATTGGGTTTGTAATGGAGACACACAGTGAAATGCCAAATATCCTGTTAATACAAAACCCCCCAGGTCACTAAAAGAACCGACTGCAGAGGTCAGGAAAGGACCCACAGTACTGAGAAGCAGCATTCAAAGCAGTACATGTTTACTGGAGCCACACAGATCTAAAGTATGGCACAAGAAAACACGTCTTAACAACCCACAACTGCGATCTTTAGCTTTGAACCTACTGCTTGCAGTGTTGGTGGGAAAGAAAGCAACTGCATCAAAAACTAGAAAGGGAATAAGAGAAAAAAGTAAAAGGAACACAGAAGCTTCAAAGATAACCAAAGTTACAAAATGGCTTTTTTGAGAAGGATGGACAAATAACTGGAATCCAACTAAGAAATGAGGATTGATAAGGATGTAATAAATAATCCCATAATTAACACATGATATGTCAACTGTGAACACGGAAGAACTATTCATCATCTTTCAAGAGTGAGAGGGTGTTAGATTAAATTGTAAACTCAATATCTCAATCTTTCTCTTTTTCTTCCTTCCCTCCTTCCTTCCTTCCTTGCTTCCTTCCCTCCCTCCCTCCCTCCCATGGCTGGCCACATGGCACATGCAATGGTTGCTTGGGAATTAAAATGCCATAAGCATGACCTTCCCTGCTTTGCCCTCTTTTCCCTGAGCTTTTGTTGTTGAGCGTGCCACTATATGGCATCAACATCCCTTTGGTCAGCCAGGGTCAGCTGTCCTGGCTGTGTCTCTCCCAGCCTCCTTGCGGGGAAAGGACAGGGTCAGCACAGGGCAGTGGCACAGAGCGAAGAAAGCCTTGACACTGTGAAAGCACTGTTCACCATTTGCCAAGAGATCCCTGTGTTAGGAACAGTGCTTCAGCCACAAAGCACTGCACCATAGGGCTGCTATGGAGAAACTTAAGTCCACCCTAGTCAGACACAGAACAGTCACCTTTCAGGGAGGGCCCTGTCTCATTCTCACTGTCTGTAAAAACTTTTTAGATGGTACTGAGTGAGGATCCATGCAGGAAGCAGGGAAATTTCTCTCTAGTAAGTCCCAGCTGCTGAATCAACTCTCCTTTCTCCACTTCTCACCCAACACTCTTCCCCACATGAGTGTTGACACCTACGGTTCTGTGACGTTCTCCTTTGGCATTTAAATAAGCTTTGATTGCAGCCAAGCCTGCGTATTCTCCTTGGGCTCCACTGCAAGAAGAACACAAACACTGTTACAACACAGCACACACACCAGGAAGTGCTCCCTCTCTGCCAGAGCTTCAAAACTGTCCAGCCCTAATTATCAATGACTTCAGGCAAGTACCAGCAAATTAAAAGGAGCACATCTCATAGGTTAAACTACAAATGGACCTGTTTAAATTAGCAGCTGGATGTAAACGGAAGAGTAGATGACAATGGTTATGCCATTTTATGTGTTCACACTATGATGTTAAATCCTTCTGGTGACTGAGTTGATCCACATTTCTGCACCAAGCAGGGGACTCTGTGCTTGATTACAGAGAGGCAAACTAATACTGAAATTCATAGCAAAGTGTATGCAGTGAAATATAAAAGGTCTTTCAGTGACAGCCTAAGTGTAGAGTAAGTTCTTGCTGTTCATTTTGTATCAAAACTGCTAATGGACTTAAACAGGCTGCAGCAGTACTCATTAAATGCTGCAATACATTGAATAATTTCAGTGAGCATGGAGATCTTAGGCATTCTTCACTCAAACCTAGTGCACTGCCTACCAGTTTCAACAATTAAACAGTTGGCAGCTCATACAGCTTATTCTTATTCCAAATCTTTATTTTTAGTTCATAGGGGGAAGATATTAATTAAAAAGACCAAATCATTAAACTTTATAAAAGATGAGACCAAATAAGGTACCATAGTTTTTAAAAAAACAACTACTTAATAATTTAATAATCTTCTATTCAAGACAAACTTGATTTTAGAAAATTCTTCCATTTTCAGCTTACACTTCTTTTTTGAGGTAAGTTTTTGGAACCCTGTGTCAAGGTGCAAATACTCAGAAAAGAAGTTCCCACCTATTCGGTTGGAAGGAGATTTTGTCATAGCCAGTAATCTCACATAGGTCCTTCTCTAAATCCTTGAAAAGTTGCTGATACCCTTGAGCTTGATCCAGGGGAACAAAAGGGTGGATGTTGGCAAATTCTCTCCATGAAATAGGCTATAAAAACAAAACAAACAAACAAAGAGTGCTGTAACAAAATACTCTCCAGACAACTCTGTTTTGTTGTTAAACTCTGTGAAGGAAAGATGTTGCCTTGTGGTCAGTTAAGTATCAAATACCAAGTATGCTGATCTGCTGGAGGCTTGGAAGGTTCTACAGATGGAACTGGACAGGCTGGATTGATGGGGCCGAGGCCAGTGGTTTGAGGTTCAACAAGGTCTAATGTTAACTGATTTAATTTTAACCTTTTAGCTTTTCATTTTGGTCATCAGATTACATATAAAGATTTTGGGTATTATAAAGAGATTACCCCCAAAGCTTAGAAGTAGCTCATAGAATGTATTTGCCTCTTTCCCTCTTGCTCTTTCTTCCCTTCTCAACAGATCACCAAGTCCATGTTGATGTTTGAGCTACGGGATGGTGCAGAAGCCTAGAAGATAAGGGACTAATGTGTACGTCTCAAACACTGATAGACAGATAGCTGTGGAACCAACCAAGGATTGTAGGTAAGAGCACACTGCGCAAATGGGCAAGAAAGAACAGAAGAACAATGAAGGTATCTGGGGACTCTTCAGCTGGAGAAAAGGGGATTATCCTAAGAAATTGCGAACTGAAAAAGAAGCATGAATTGTCAGTCCCACCTGACTCTTTCCATATTTCTGAGGATTTGATTTTAAGATTTGTAAAGCAGACAGAAGTTAGGTAACACAACGCTACTTGAGGGAACAGGACTGTGATACCTAATTCCAAAAATTATTTTCATAATTTTTTTCAAAATGGAGTCTTCAAGACTGCACACTCTCCTACTGTTGTTGCAGTCCTACTTGTGCTTTTCAGAATTTTTCTTAGAGGAATAGGGAGAGGGTGGCTTTCTCTACCCCTGAAACTGCCTCCTCACTCAGCTGGAGTATTAGACCAAGAGCAGCCTTTACTTCTCTACAGTGACACTGGCTAGATAGTTTATTCATGTGGGTATTAAGCGAGGCAGTATTATTGCAACTTACTGTGAGTTCAGCTGAACTATTGAGTTTCATTGTGCAGGACCCCTAAAAATACAAACACATGTCAGTATTTATTGAAATATATAAGCACATAGGTAAGTACATAATTTTTTGTCTTTTTGGTAAATACCTACCAAAGGAATCATACTGTGAACAAGGGAAATATCTTTGTTTTCCAATCTTTTCATGTACCGCACTATATTTGTCTCAGAGTGATAGCTGGAGAACACAAAACACAGTGGTAAGGCAAGCAGATCAGCTATACCAGCTGCTAACATAGGAAAAGAACACAGAAAGGAAGTAAGACTGATGACAGTTATTAATATATACTAAGTAGTTCTTTCCAAACAGGCGCTTTAAGCTTGCTAATAGCAACATGGATTAAAAATGCTTATTATTATCTCAGTAACACTACCAGTAAACATGGAATATAAGGATATCATGTCCTCAAATAATAGGTTGTACAATGCAGCAGATTAATGGCCACGAATATTGCTCTGCTCGTTTAAAATATGAAAGATAACTAAAACGCTACTCAATATCTTATTTCAGAGTAAGAAATCACTGTATGAATTCAGGTACAAAACTGTCCTCAACTGACTCCACTGCTAGTATTGAAAGGAGGTATTTCAGATTCCATAAAAATAGCAATCATACAGCAGTTTCACATACCTGTTGAAAACCTGGTGTGTCAAGAATTTGGAAGTTCTCTTAAATGGGGTGCTAAGGATGCCTTTGGTTTCCTCGCCCATACCCTCAGCAATTAGCTCCTTCGACACAGAGAAATAGAGAGTCAAATATTTTCACGGAATTTTTTTTTTGTAGTCAACTTGCATTAGAACTAGCTTATGCTACCAGTTTAGCTCAGGATTTAGTCAGCTTTTAAGGTAAAACCCCCAGTTTTACTAGCATTTATATCTGCATATACCTAGCATGACAACAGCATTATATTAAAACTGGGTACAGATGTCCCAGTAGTCCTCATCTCGTAGGTATTGCTGCTAAATGCTAGTGACATGCAACAAAAATTCCAGTGGGAAAGAAATAACTGACCCCACATCCTAACCATCACAAAAAAAGAAATAGCCTAACTGCAAGGTGTCCAAGCTGACTGAAAGAACTAAGTGTTGCAAGCAGAAAATGGCATTACATAAATAAATAATACAAAATTACATAAATTATATTACAGAAAATGGCATTACATAAATTACAAAAGAAACACTGCCTCTTTATTTAGGAGAAGATATGAAATTCTTAATATTCTACAAATGGTCGTCATATACACACCCACTATACAAGACAAGTTTTGGTTTTCATTAAACTCTGGAAGCATTCAGATAATTTAACCCACATAACCCATTATGTACTTACAGAAGAAGACTCGCAACCAAAAATCCATAATATGTCATCTAGATCTTTCTCATTTACAGTTTCATCAAGTGATACTCCAAGCTGTGGATAAAAGCACTAGTAATTACTCAAAGCTGTTAACTCTAGAGACACAGTACATTTGTTTTGGTCAAGAAAAGCTTTCCAGAAACACAAGAGGGAAAAAAAAAAGCAATCCACCCAACAATATGTAAACATACATATTTATAGGCATTTATGATATATTAATTCATTTTATTTATATAACACTTTCCAATTCCTCCTTTTACCCTCCTAAACCATCCAAGCCAGATGGCTCAGAAACTTTGAGACTCATTATCTCCTTTCTAACATTTCTAAGTGTTTTCTTCTTAATAGGAAAATTGCTCATTTTCCTGTGACACTCCTTCCCCCCATTCCAATTTACAGAACATACTACACTTTGTGAAGACTCCTTCACACCTACCAAAATGTGGTTTAGATTTCAGTCTGTCTTCAAACACTGCCACAAGACCTGAATTCTGGATGTCACCTTGTACTTCACCATTAAATCTCTGAGTCTCTCCACTCTACCCCCTAGTGCCATTTTTAACAGGAAAAAAGTAGATAATCTTTTTAAAAGGCATAAAATGAAAATACAATCATTATTTCTGGGAGTTCAGTGCATCACTTAAAAAGTTCAATCTTTATATTATCTTTACAATTGACTCATATATCTGAGCAAATTACAAGATCTTAAATAATTTTGACCTGTTTAGCACATGTAATGATTAGAAACTTAATGAAGAAAATGTCATACTACAAAATTTCTGAATTTATCAAAGGGTTAGAAAGTTGCTTACTCTGCCATCACTATAAATCCGAAAATTTATCTTTCTAAGAGCTGCCCTGTCCAAAACCTCTTTGACTGGGCATCCACACGTGATTGTCAAGGTATCAAAGAACAGATCATGATGTAGTTTATGACCAGCTCGCCTGAGACCTATAAAAAACAGTAAGTTAATTTTAGTATATGCACAGTGTATTATTTACTCAGGCCGTAGTTGCAGAACAATACTATCTATCTCATAAGTAAATGGTTTTACATAATAAAGCAAAATATGCCCCTCGTGTAAAGAGCAGCAAAATCACCAGCTTTTTAGTGAAATGTCACTATGTAGGAGATGCAACTAAATCATATTCAAATCCAGTTAATAATGCAGATTGAGTCTAGGGAAGGTCATTCTGATACATCAAATCTGTCATATATACAGTAGCAGAATTGATATATGAATGCAGTAAGGACAAAATAGTAAGATTAGAAAGATATTAATGGATATTAACTGTCACAGAGCTTGCCATAATGAAGTTTAGAGTCGTAGGGTTTTTTGCAGTAGCAAGAGGTCTTCTGGCAAGTATGGATGTTTTTTACAATAATCCCTTAGTTCCAAACATTCCAGTTTTATATAGCTCCTTCTGATGGCAGTGATAGTCATATCAACCGAAAAACCTAACAGACCTTTTTTTTTTTGAGGTAAGTTTTTGGAACCATATGCAATGGTTCCAGATGCAATCAGTAATTTCTGCTACATATTCTTTAGAAGAATTTACAGATCTTCTTTAGCTGTTAAGCTTTGCGATTACAATGTTCGTAGCAGGTACGATACTCCACCCAGTTTAACTGAAATGTTTCTATTGCTTTAATCTCATTTATTACCTTCCTTTGCTATGTTATTAACACTCTGAGCAGATTTCTGTGTGTAAACTAGGATGGTCTATCAAAAGAAGTAGAAGCTGGCAAACAGCAGTTCAACAGTATCATTTAGAGACTCACTCTGTAGACTTCTGTTAGTTTCCCAAGGAAATAAGAAGTAATTCCTGCAAGTTCTTATCACAGACATCTAATTATTGGATGTCATTATCAGAACTACACAAAAAACATCAGCCGTATATTTTGTATTAAAATGGTCTCTCCCAAGTTGAGAGAATACACATCAGTAGGGCACCCCTGCCCTGGCCCTGTAAGGTTATTTAAGATGTATTATTTAAGGGGTAAGGATTTTAGAACAGTTTCTGTAAACATTAAGTACACACCTTCAGCCAAGATTAGAGTAGCATTGTGTACTCGTCTTGCGATATGCCTTAGTCCATCAGATCCATGGTATATACCAAACATGGCTGACATGTTGGCCAGAAGAGCCTAGGATCCAAACACAGTTTAGGACATTGTTACTGTTAGCAAAAACTACTTCAGGTAAGTTTAGTTAAATGTTTCCTCAGCACCCAGAGACAACCATGTGTCCTCAGCTGGTGTTACAGCTGATTATGTGTTGCCTACAAAATAAAATGAGGGAAAGGAAAAACATTTTTATGAAACTGTGAGCACTGGTTATGAATTCAATGCCCTTTGAAATGTAACTGTTTTAGCAATTAACATGTACTTAAATTCAACTATTGCAACAGTTGAAAGACATTTGAAGACTTTCAAGTCAGGCTAGTCTCACAGGAACCCATTGTTTAGGATCAGTACAAAAAACCTATAGAGTATCTCCCAGATACTAAGTAATTAAACTTGCGTCAATAATAATAATGTCTCCTCAAAATCTGGCACAACATTAAGAGCAGGAGGAAAACAACGATAGGAGCAAAAAAAGTTATGACCCTGTCTGTCTGGAGATCTGTGGAGGTATGCTGAAGATAACTATTCTGGACATTTATCTGCTTAATCATGGTATTTTCCTGTAAAGATATCTCTTTGGTGATGTAACATTCTTGCATCAAATCACATAGACAAAAATATAAGTTGTGACAATTTGAATAATTAGTTTTAGAATTTAAAAATTTATTTCTTCTGCCTTGAGTGGGAAATTTCAGACCACTTGAATTCCCTTCTATTTCATTAAGAGTTCTGTCTCGTTGCTAACCAACACAGCACTACTCAGTGGTGTTCATGCTCCAAGACAGACAGATTCATGACACCATAAGAATTCAGGACTATAGTAAGGAAACACGTAGTAATACTCTCTTTTCAAGCAGACCATTATTCAAAGGACTCAAAACAAATGAACAAAGACCAGAATATATCTACGTACTTTTTTTTTCTACTAAAATCTCTCAAAAGTAAAGTTAACTCATTGTTCTACTTGTTCTTTTCTAGCACTGAAAACAAAGCATAAGTTACCTGTGCTGTGCAGATGTTGCTGGTAGCCTTATCCCTCCTGATATGCTGCTCTCGTGTTTGCAAAGCAAGCCGGTACACTTCCTTTCCACTTGCATCTCTAAGTCACAAGTGAAAATGTTGCTTCTGTTACTTTAAAATTACAGGTATTTATGCTAGTTACCTATCCTCAGAGACAGAAGGGTGCTGGAGACAACAAAGCAGAATTTGGGACAGTTGCAATACCAAACAGAGCAAGACTAAAGCACTTCTAGATTTCTGTTTTTATGATGGCTGGTCAGGTAGAGCACACAGTGAAAGTTCTAAGCATACTACAGGAGAATTTGGTATATGCCTTAAAATGACACTGATTATTGCAACTACTTTAACTGAATAATAATATAAATTAAATATTCCTAAACATATTGATAACTGTGAATGTTTTAGTTATTTTGGTTACCAAAGTACTTCTGGATAACTTCTGTGCCAAAGATATGCAGTCTTCCTAGTGACAATTACTTTGCATTTTAATTATTACTAGCTAGACATCTCGTCGAAATACACAGTACATCACCAACAGCAAATATTAGAGGCAAGATTTTGCACACCATTTCTCTGCTTTGTTTAAGCATGACTAAAATTTGAACTAGATTAAGTTCCTTCTAGATTATTTTGGAGGTTCACTGAATTCTCTACTTCTTGCCATTTATGTTTTTTAAGACTGGATGACAGAGAAAAAGGTTAACAGTACAGAATAAGTGGAGTAAGTTAGCTTGCAAAGCATCCTGCCATCACAATGAATCCACTCTCCTTTTGGTTATCTCTTCATCCCACATTGCCACAAGCACTACAGACAGTTCCACACAAACAGAATTCTTGAAGCTTGTTTCCTCAAAACTAAAGGCAACTTTTATTCTCACAGTTTTCAAGAAAAAAGGTTGCTTGGTACAACACCATGGTCAGCTGTTGTTCACAAAGGCTGCACAAGATAGTCATAGTGTGTTCTTTTACAGTTTTTCATGTATTACTAAGATCTCTGAGGGGAGAGTTCAGATTGGATATAAGGGAAAAGTTTTCCAAAGAAAGGGTTCTAAAGCACTTGAACAGGCTGCCCAGGGAAGTGGTGGCATCACCTTCCCTGGAAGTGTTCAAAAAATGTGTGGATACAGCACTAGAGGACACGGCTTAGTGGTGAACATTGTGGTAGGTTGACAGCTGCACTTTTATGATCTTGAAGCTTCTTTCCAAACTTAAGGATTCCAAGACTCTATGATTTCAATCTTCACGTAATGGCAGAGGGAGCCCTTACCTTGTGACACCCACCATCCTGCCCGGCATCATTCTCACTAGATTTTCCTTGACAGCAAAGAAAGCTGCGTGAGGCCCCCCATAGCACAGCGGGACACCAAACCTCTGGGAGTTACCCAGGACAACGTCTGCCCCAAACTCTCCAGGAGGCTTCAGAATACAGAGGGCCAGAAGGTCAGTAGCACAGCAGGCAAGAGTCTGAGAACAGAAATGCACAAAGCAGTCAGCCTCTCTTCCGAAGGGATGGTGTTTACATGGGAGCTAGGTTTTTAAATTTAGTTTCAAACAGTTCCACATGACTTGCACAGTGCTGACGTGCAATGGTTGTTATGGTTATCAGCTGCGTGTAGGTGAGATGGTAACTCATTAACATTTCGTTTCTATGAATATGGCTGTTTGAATGCATCATACTAGTATCTGTACGACCAATAAAATTTACTTTACCCCATTCTGATGAGCTCTTTCAACAAGTTCAGAGAAGTCTTCGATCTTCCCTTCAGTGTCTGGATACTGAAATAATACTCCACTGACATCATTTCCACTGAAATCCATCTCATGGGGTAATTTGAGCTCAGTAATAACACCTGTATAACTGGAAACAAAAACATGCAGAAGGCAAAATATTCAAATCACTTCCAAACTTGGAGTGATACTTAATAAGATGTTTTCATGGACCCATATATGACTCTTTTCTTTAACATACAGAGAGTTGAACATGCTTTGCAGCACTAAACATTGAGAAAGTTTCACATCGTGGTATATAGTACTGAAGAAGAATTGCATTCAGTATCACAGTCAGAAATACAGAGCAAAGCAAACAGAGAATGCTTAAGATACTTCTTAGTAAAAGAAAAAAAAAAAAAAGACCAGACTGAATTCAATAGTCAAATGTATATATTTGTGCAACAATTTAAAGGAAAAATTAAATATTTTCTTTTTATCATATGTTTTGTCTCTTTTTAAACAGCTTTAGTTTCTTTGCAGTTGTATTTGAACTTGAAGTGATGCCAAATGATAACAGATTTCTGCTTTTAGTTTGCAAAGAAAGCACAGGCCAGAAATGTTAGGTATATGGCAAAAAGGCACAGATGGAAAATGATTCAGTGTAAGGGAAAAGAAATGGTGGAAAATAGAGGAAAACATTACTTTGCTCTAGTTTGGACCACTGCTATAGTTTGAGGGTGGCATCGGGCATCTACATAGAACTTTCTCCTTTTGTTGTGTCTGTCAAAAAAAAGAAAAAGAAGGCTTACATATCAATAATATATTATTTTCCTTGGAAATAAAACCAGCTTATTTTCTAGAAGTGAGCTTTCCTATGTAAAAAGGCAGTTGAAAATACTGGTTATTATAACCAGATTAAGTGTAAGATTAAATGACATTTCTGGGACATTTACATTAAGACAGATCGTTTCAGACACTCAAATGCAACTCACACATGACAAAAATTTAAACAGATTGTGAAAGAGAACAGGGAGCTAATTTCAAAAGCCACGGGAATGGCTTCACACATACATACTTTTTAAAGGAATACAACTGTGGTCTTTAAAACAGATTTTTCAATGTTGCCCTGGATAAAAAAACATGAGCCATCAAAATAGGTAAAGGGAGATGAAGAAGATGGATCCCTGCCCACAGCAGTGGGGATAGAACTAGATTATATTAAAGTCCCTTCCAACCCAAACCATTCTACGATTTTTGTAAGACCATTCCCTAGTTTTCTCTGGTAAGCAGAATTTTATGTCACACTGAGGCTTTGAACTAGTGAATAGTTAGAAAACTATTTTTACACATACAAAACTATGATTACATAGTTTCTGCTGTGTAATCACCTTCCTGATACACAGTTCTGCAGTGACCTTCAATCATTTCTTGTATTTAATTTGATTTGCAGATCCCTTTCACATGGCCCTGCAACAGACATCCATGAAACTACATTTGGATATATCAGTAAGAGTTTCACTTTTTGGAACTTAGAATTATGTACTCCACCATTTTTAAAAGCTTCTTTTAATCATTAATGGAATAAGATAATGCACATCTTCAACTTTCACAGATGCAAGAGACTCGGGCTACAGTCTGTTAGATTATGTGATAAAAGGTCCCCTGCATTCCCAGCAGAGACACAGTGGCAGGTGGGGGAGCCCAAATAACATCCTGTTCCTGCTGCTCCCCAGGGAAAATCAGCCCAACAGAGACCCATCTCCACAAGTGCAGAGGAGCAAAGAGACCACCAAGCAGGTGGGAACTCTGGTTAATTAATTAACCCAAACAGGCACACTGTCTGGGTGCCATCTGCCACTTGGCAAGTAGACATTATGGGATGCATGAGAAGAGCTTTTGGGGATTGCAAACATCTCTTATTATGAGATGTTTAGGGGGAAAATACAGCTAAATGATTCTGTGAGTGACAAGCGTAACAAAATAGAGGAATAAGGGGACACTCATGTATAAATAGTTGGTTGCTGAAGCACTTGCACCTAACTACTGAAGTCTGTCCTCTCTTCTTGTTAAATGCCTCTGTGATTCCTTTCATGGTTAAGGAGACTCTGTATTGTCTGTGTGTGTCTGGCTGTCAGTACCACTAGAGTCAGACCACGAAGGATCCACATTTCCATAGTGCAGCAGCTGAAGTGACTGGAGTGACTGGACTTCAGGGCCAGCAGTTGGAGAAGCACATGAACCAGTATAGGCACCCGTGTCTGTGGTGGTATCAGTGGGAGCAGGTGTGTGTCTGGGTGCCAGTAGATGGGCTGGTGCCCTAGGCACGGCAGCCAGACTCTTCCCAGTATGCCCATGTCTCTGTTGTACTGGGGAGCCCAGAGCTGGGCACAGCACTGCGGGATGCGGACTCACCAGGGTAAGAGGGAGGGATCCCTCCCCGGCCTCCCAGCAGAACTCCTCCTCCCAGTGCAGCACAGGAGACTGTTGGCCTACTGGCCACAAGTAAGTACACGCTGCTGGATTGTGTTCAATCTGGTGTAACCCAAACCCCCCAAAGGCCTTTCCAGCAAAGGCTGCTTTCCAGCGTACCAGCCCCCATCATGTACCCCACATGCCGGGGCTTGCTTCTCCCCAGGAGCAGGACTTTGCGCTTCCCCTTGTTGACCTTCACAAGGTTCCTATCAGCCCATTTTCTCCAGCCTGTCCAAGTCCTTCTGGAAGGCCCCATGACCTCACTGGTCTATCAGATGATCCTCCGAGTTTTTCATCATCAGCAAGTTTGCTGAGGATACAGTCTGCCCCATCATGCAGATCATTAATTGGACCCAGTGTTGCCCTTGGGGTATAAAAACTGTCTTCCACCTAGAGTTCATGTCACTGACCAGCACCCCCTGGGACGACATTCAGACAGCTTTCCATCTATCTCATTCCCACCTCATCCAGCCCATAATTTTTGGTTTCTCTGTGGAGATTTAAGGGAGACCCACTGCTCTCCCCTCCCATCCCCAGCCAGTCACTCAACTGTAGAAAGTCATCAGGCTGGTCAAATATGACATGTCCTTGTGTTAATTCATGCTTGTGACTCCTTATCCCCTCTTGTCCTTCACACGTCTGGAAATGGTTTCCAGGGCTAGCAGTTGTACCATCATCACTGAGGGACTGAGGTGAGGCTGACTGGCTGGTAGCTCCCCGCGTCTTTATTCCTGCCTTTCCTGGAGACAGGAGTGTCATTTGCTTTGCTCCATTGCTGCGGCACCTCTCCCAGTCACTGTGGTTGTTCAGAGACAATCAAGGGCAGCCTCATATTGATATCAGGAGCCCTCAGCAGCCACATCAGCAACACTTCGGGACCTGTGTAAGCCCAGTTCGCTTAAGTGCTCTGCAGCCTGACTCTCCTCCAACAAAGGTAAGTCTTCCTTCCTCTAGAATTTCTCCAGTCCTTTCTCTACGTCCTTAGGTTTCTGAACGCCTTATATGTCTGAGTTAAACATTTACATCAGCACTAGGAACTTCTCTGGGGGCATGGCAACATGGACTCTGGTTGTTCAGTGATCTCCTCACACCAAGAAGGCCACACTCAATTCAACTCATTGCCTAAACGTGGGTAGATGCCTTCAAATTCCAAAACTAGTTCCTGCTGTGATTTAAGCACACATTTAAACACAGTACCTGTGGCATAACTGCATGGCTTCTGCAGCAGCTGTCCCTTCATCCAGCAAAGACGCATTGGCCACATCCATTCCTGTGATATCACACACCATAGTCTGGTAATTTAGGAGGCTCTCCAGCCTGCCTTGGGACACCTCAGGCTGGTAAGGGGTATACTGGGTAACCCTGCAAGAAAAAAGTTCTGAGTTTAGGTCTAGGAAAATAAATGTGTAACAAAATTATGGCAATATATAACTGAACTATATCACAGAAAAAAGAAATAGTAAAGTGTAATTCATTAATATGGAAATTTGTTAGAAAACAGTTATTTTCAAACACCTTAATTTTTGTCTCCTAGTGTTGATTTGGCTTTTTACAGGACAAAAATTCTGTTTCTCCATTTTGAAAAGAGAAATTACTTTTAAAACAGAGGTGTGAGGGCATTATGGAGAAGGGACAGAGTAAGTAGATGCTGAGTGTGGAAGAATTAAATCAAGTCACAATATTCAAAGAAGAATGTTTTGTTCAATCATATCTAGGTATTGACATGATTTTTCAATACTGTTTCTGAAGCCCTTTACTTGTCAAGTCATCTCCACCCTTCTGGGAGGAAAGGCACTTGGCATTTCACAGAATCAAGCTCAGAAATATGCAACTTTTTGTGAAATTACAGTTTCCAGTGGAAGGAAGTTAGATTGACGTAAGTCTTATCTGTTGTAATTTGGTGAACAAAACAGTAGTGGCAATATTAGCAACTCCTTCAAAAACACAAGAATCTGAGGGAAACTCTCTATTATAACAGTCCAGAAAACAAAGCAGCATGGGTCCGGGGATGAAAGGCAAAAACAGAGGTCAGACTCTCCTCTCACTGCTGGAGTTTGGGCACTGGATTCCACAGTAGTTCAGGACAGACTTTACGCCAGATTGAATTTAGAGTAGCAGCCAGAAACAAATGGTAAGTGGGAACACTTGTGGCCTCTGTTTTATAGTGATGGAAGAAAACAGCAGCTTGCTTCCCTAAAAGGGCAGTAGTAAGCCTTAGACTTTTGAAAAATGAAGTGAAGGTATAAGCTTTCCAGAAAAATGAAAGTATTTGGAAGCTCAAGTAATGTAAAGTCAATAGAAGGTAAAAACCAAAGATTTTTAAAAAACAAGCCAGAGAGCAAGGTAAGAGGAGCAACAAAATAGTAATGTGAGAGACAAAGTAGGAAAAAAGTCCTGAAGAGACTGCAAGAGCAAGAAAAAGGACATATTCAATATGTGAACTCAAAGTGTAATATACAATGCTAATGTGTTTACTGTCTAATTAAATGATACATCTGCTCAAATTAGTCATATACACTATTCAGTACAGGAACAGAAACCATAGCTATGTATTGAGTACATAAATACTGATGATTTTCCCAAAACCTGTAGGTTTTTTCTCATTTTCAGCCAATTCTAGAAACTAAACTAATTATCATGATATGACTGCATAGTTCACAAGTGAGACCATGTCCCGGCCTGCATGCAACCTTGCTAATCCCAATAGTAGGGGCTTTTTTCTCCACAGCAGCTAAAACCAGTGTTCAGTTTGCCAGATAAACTTTCACTCTGGGAGAATTAAGATACTATTTCTGTATGGTCCCCCTGCCCTCTCAGTTCTCACCGATAAAAATAATTATTCCAAATGCCTTTGCATAAGCAATGACTTCTCTTGATTAGTAGAAGAAACTCCTCTGCACTTTAAGTTTTACAATTGTGCTTTCTCATTTTATTTTTATCTAAGGGCTGGTTTTTGTATTTTAACTTAAGGAAGGAACTAGAATTAAACTAACAAGAATTAAAACATTGAGATTAATTGAAATGCATTAGAGAAATCCTAGTCCACAAGTTGGGAAAGTACACTATACTACAAAACAGAATTAATGAAGCCTTATGATTTTGATATTATGGTTTTGAGTGGTGAACACAGTTCAACTAAACCCAATCAACTTCAGAAAGATGGAAAAAAATCAACTAAGAAATACTGAATTCCAGTACTCCCACAAACTACAGTGTATGAAGCTTAACAGTTCTACAAATAAAGACACGTTTTATAACATAAGAACACTTAGTTAAACACTTCTTTTAAAAGGGTTTTTGGCATTTTCTAAGCATCTGCATCTTTTAATTTATTCTACTTCTCCACAGTTTCTTCAAATAAAATATCTGGCTTTAGTCTGCATTCCCTGTTCTGCCTGAATCTATGCTATACGTTAAGTGACTTTTTAACGCAATTTAAAAGCAAACACTCTAAAAGTAATTATTGCAGAGTATGTAGCTATTTTCAGAATGTAATGCTTTAATTACATTTTGAGTGTTACTAACAAGTTTAACAATTTACACTAGAGATGTGAAGATTGCAGGCATCCTTGGTACAGGTTTGTATTCTTACATATTTAATGTCTGAGGGCAAAAGAATCAAGTAAGTTGAACTTTGGAGACTTGTAGTTGCTCTAACAAATGCCAAGAAAAGAGAAACAAGTTATGTAAGGGAGACAGAATAGATCAGAAGCAATAAGCCTGAGCTTGCAGCATTTCCCTTGGAGATGCAATGTGAAGTGTGCCAGCATGGAAAGTGTTACACACTCAGCAGATGGAAGGAGAAGTCTGATTTCTTAAACAGCTCCCATAAAGCCTGTGCAGTCGCTTTAGCACACATGCACACACATGCACACACTCCAACAAACATTTTAGCCTTCACTTTAGCCATGTAATAGTTTAGCTTTTAGCCATCTAGTTTGACTTCACTGGACAGACTCTCTCAGTTGTTTCATTAACACTATATAACTTTTTAGGATTGAAAAGTCTGCAGTTCATTTTGTTCCACTTACATTCTAACTGGTCTTATTTTTGTCTGTATCAACTGATAATTTGTTTCCTGGTACTGTATTGAAATTAGTACTTAGATTGCATATGTTGCAAAAAGTGAATGAGGATAAGGCCAAATAAAACTTTGTACAGATATACTTAATCGATTCCTTGACTTCAAACAATGCAACTTTTCCACCAGTGATGCAAAAAAAGCCAACAAATCTAAAAATAAATAAGACTTAGAGGTCTACAAAAGTATAAAAAATACATAATATATAAGTAACAATGACTTTTTGCACTGAGCAGTATGATCCTTTGGTTGGTTGTGGGGTTTTTTTTGGTTTTTTTGTTGGTTTTTTTTTTTTTTTTTTGATGTTTGGCGTTTTCTTAATATATATAAAAATTTTAAATACTGACTTTACTGAAATAAAATTTACTCAGTAATAAAGATGACAGTTACCATTTTAATACAGTGTAAAAGAAGGATCTTACTGACTAATGCTAGGGGAACTTGTAAACTAAATGAGAAAATGCCGGGTACCAGTGACATTCAGTCTGCTGGGAAGTGAGACGCCACATGAAGTTTAGCTTTTCCTGTTGCATTATTTCTGAGTGACAGCTCTTTAGAAACTGAAACGTCATCTGGATCATCAGAACCAAGTACAATATTCTCAGGCTTTTCATAAGTGCATTATCTTATTATGATAGTTTAATATCACTGCTCTTCTCCAGAGAATTATTTTATCAGGCAAGACAAGAACGCACTTTATGGACAAACATTCAAACCCCTGAAGGTCTCTGGTTTAAAAAAAAAAAAACAAAACAACAACAAAAAAAAAGAAGTGATACTAAGAGAATAGCCTTTAGAATTTTCAAAATTTCTTACTTCCTCATCAGAAAATCATGATCATAGTATTGCATAGTATTTAACTACCTCCACCCAAATTGCGTATACCAGTGGAGGAGGGAACTGTTTTTAATTTAGGCAGAAGTTAGGAAATAATTACTTTCATTTAGGAGGTAAGTCTGCATACTTCCTTAAAGCAAACATGTAATCTTGTATTAGTTCATAATATAAACTGTATTAGCTGTAAATAGAAGTCATAAAATAAGTGGCATATTTTACAGAAAAAATATCTTCTAAAGTAAATGTCTAGCTTTAGCATGAACACAGTTTCTACACAGTAGGATACACATCATTACCAAATATATTAAAGCCTTAGTAAAAAAACCAATGGGCTTGTGGGACAAACCTCAAATGTGTACTTATACATATACATTTAACAATAAAATGTGGTATATTACCATCCTGCATTCTCCAACAAGTTGCGTGCGATGGGCTGAGGCACTGAGCAGTTGTAATAACCCATGCCTATATAGGACCGCCAAATCTTGTTCTTGCTTGCAATATTGTATAGAGTTTCAAGGATTTCATTTTCACCTAATTGGAAAGAAATTATGTCAGAATGCTACAGCTACATGTAACAGTAACAGTTTTTGACTGAAATGTCTTCTATCCCAGTGTAAAAAAACCCCAAACATTGGTGGTGCAAGTATAAACAGTAGCAGAATAAAGTGCAAGCCAAGAATAGCAAAGATGAAGTGGTAAAATATTCTGGGAAAGTTTAAATTCTGCCAGAATTCTGGAAAATGCAACACCTGTATAATAACAGGGTTCCAAAGCATGTGGAAAGAATAGTGACAGAAACAGCTGTAGGCAGAAGGAACCCTTCTTGTGCTAACACAGTGTACATTCAAGCCATCTTGCAAATGCCATTAAAACATACCTCAGGAGGCACTTTGTATTAGCTGAACCATGCAGAATCTACACTGGCTGAAGCTATTGCCATCCACAGCCGTCATTTAGCGTCTTTAACAGTCATATTTGCACAAACTGGGCTTACACCAAGCACCCAGGCATAATTTCTTAGTATTATAGAACTGTATTTTCTGACATTTTCCCTAAATTGCTGATAAAATGGAACAGTTTTTTAATTCAATTTTAGCATGCTTCACCAGTTTATTAAAAAAAAAAAAAGTGTTAATAAGAGCATTTCTAGTTTAAGACATTCCAACTGTGAATAACTTTTAACTTCTAAAAGCAGTTTGAAGAGATAACTAAGGAATTATTTTGAAGGATACAGAATGAAAGCATTTGCACTCCCCCTCTCCCCCAACCATAGTTTACGGTTTGTTTTGCTTCTTGGTACTTCTCAGTGTCCAGAAAGCTGTGCAAAAATCACACTGAGTCAACCCGTTCCTAGCAGTCAACAAATAATGCTGCAAACATCTGCCAAAGGGTAGTATTTAAAAATACATTATTAGCTGAGGATGCAGCAAGATGGTCAGAAGACTGTCTTATGACTGTGCAGAGATAGGTCTGCCCAACCTGACAGACCTGGATAGAACTGGACACCAGTCCTCCTAGGTGAGGGGACTAGAAGTTTTTTAATTCTTCCTCTCAATCTAACCTCAGAGTTTGCTGTAACAGGACAGTTACACCAAGTTCTGTTCCCTCTGCACTGCAACTTGAAGACCACACTTTGTAATACAAGGCTACAAATCACAGAAGTAGAATACCTTGGGCCCTGGATGTCTCAAAACCTATTTTCTCTCTGTAAGTTACTCCAGCAAGAGAGATCAAGTCAGAACAGTTAATTCTCTGGAATGTGGTGGCAAATAATTATCTAGGTTTTGAATTAACTTCTAGTGCAATCACAAACAAGGATATTAGAACTTCCGCTCTGATTTCAAAACTTGGTATTTTCCTTTTACTCGAGTTGCTACTATTGCATTCCATGCATAAAGATTAATTTTTTTCAAAAATCTCCAGGTTTTCAATAATTTCTTCCGCAGTCACATTACACCTTTCACAGAGGTTTGGCGTTTTTTTACTGATGTTCAGTTCTCAATTCAAAGTTCATTTCTTCTCTGCCTTAAAGTCAGTGTTACCATTAGATCTAACGTATGAAGACTGATTTCTTAGTTTCAGTAAATTGCAATTTTTTTTTTTGAGACTTGTTACATGCTTACTAGGCTTGAACTCAGCAATGTCCAGGGCAAAGTTTCTAAAGTGTAGTGAAAAACTCCACTCCCCAGTACTCTTCCCACAGAGTTTATAGTAAGACAGATGCACTTACTTGTTTAAGTGAGCTTTAACATTGTAGAGACCTTCCTCTACCACTTGCAAACCAAAAGTTAGATGAAACACAATTTGGTTGCAGTTTCAGACAGAGGCTTGTACTCTTGCATAATCAAACATCAGTGATTTCTTGGAAATGGTAATGAATTTCCTTGCTTAATTCCAGGTTGCAGTTGAAGGCAGAAGCTGGCTATCATTTAACTTGCTCACTAGCTCAGCGTCAGACACAAAAATGCACTGAGTGTGCTTTCTGCAGTAAACACATACCACAAATACTGTACAATGTGACAGATAACATTTCCTTTGTTCGCCCAACTGGGCTTTTCTTCTAGAGTTATTTCTCAGCAATTGTAGCTAACAACAACTACAGCCACTTAGCTTGTACTGGAGATCTCTGAAATAAACCTGCTTCCAAACTGATTTAAGGCACAAAGTCAAAAGCCTAGTGAGTCTGCAAGCAGCTTAGAAGTGATTATGCTTAAGAGCAGAACCACACTCCATCTAGAATACCTACACTGGTAGGTTCCAAGACTAAATATATTTTTAATTATCACATTTTAATGAGCTACCTGTGAAGAC
This sequence comes from Machaerirhynchus nigripectus, assembly GCA_013397975.1. Taxonomy (NCBI): domain Eukaryota; kingdom Metazoa; phylum Chordata; class Aves; order Passeriformes; family Dicruridae; genus Machaerirhynchus; species Machaerirhynchus nigripectus. The sequence continues at coordinate 56,862 of VZRQ01000576.1, forward strand.
AGTTATGTAGCTAATTTTAATGAGGGTGGCAAAATGCTGGAGGGCATACCCCTTCCACTCCAGCTTCACCTTACTTACCCTGCTCCTTTGGTCACTATGAGGGCAGTGGCAGCAGTACAGCTCAAATGTGCATCTCCCACATTTGACATGCCTCTTTAAAGACACCTGGGAAAAAGACCCTTTGCCTTCTATTGCCGTGAAGTACTTTATCACAGTACATCCTTAGGAAGATAGCTCATAAGTAACTGCACTCATGAATAAGGGAAGTCAATAGCTCCTGATTTACCTATTAGGCTGGCTTACCTATGACCAAATATAAATTCACATAGATTTCATTAATTCAGTGTTTGCTTTACACTGATAGGGTTCTGAATTCAAATAAGACTGATGTAGGTAACGGTGAGAGAAACTAACACAGATGCTGGAGTCCAAAGACCAGAGAGCAAGGCAATGAAACAAACCATTCTTTCCAGTGCCCCCAGCAGCAACAGGAGGGGATGGAGGAGATGCAGCCAGGCTCTTAACAGCAGTGCATGCATAGCAGGGGAGCAAGAGGCTCAGGCTGGAGATAAGGCGAGCTGGGCCCATGAGGACAGTCCAGCAGCAGAGCAGGGTCTCCATCTTTTGAGGTTTCACATTCTGACTGGGTGAAGCCCTGAGCAACCTGCTCTGACCCCACAGCAGAGCTTTGGGCAGGCACTGGAGACTGACCCAGGTCTCCACCAGCCTGAACAGGATCCCGTGTCTCTGCCAGTAGCCTCATTTCCCACTCCATCAAGCCTAGGTTTCAACAGTGTATTCCCATAATGTTATTTGTGAAAGGGTTCTAACTCTTAATTGATCATTTTGTAAACAACTAATGCTAACACAAAGCCAGATGACAAGAGTGATCTTATGCATGCTTAAAAATCAATTTTCAAAATTCATAATAAATTTGCTAAGTTTCTATTTTGGTCCACAAGACTGTCACCAAACTCAGAAAATAACAGACTTTTTCTGCTGTATAAAGTATATAACTTGGAGCATATGTAGTGGAATGTATTATTCGAAATAATTATTCATTTCTTTAAAATTGAAACGTACAGTATTCCTAAAAGCTTTTATTACACAGTTCAAAAAACACAGCCTGAGATATTTTTTGGTTGTGTTACTGATTTTTTTTTTATTCTCCCAGCAATGAGATTAGAAAGCAATATGCAAAATGGGGATATAAAACAGAAAGAAAAATTTACTACATTAACGTAGTGGTTGGACTCTGGCCATTCTCACATTCAGCTGTTTGTTTCCAGTGTTCCAAGACAAAGTGATTGAAATGCCTTTATCATGAACTCATTTTATTGGGCGTACAATAAAAATTATTTAAGAATCTTGTTCAGCAAAAAAAAAAAAAAAAAAAAAAAAGCCAGCTAAGTTACTGCAGTTGATCTTTATTCCCCTCATCAACTCATTAGAAATTATGATCAAAGACAGTACTCAGAATAAGGTCCACTGCTTTTCCTGTACTCCTACCTTATAACTGGAGAAAACTTACTGAAGGTCTGAGCAATTCTGCAAGGACACTTGCAGATTGCTACATCCACAGGGACCAAAGGCAGAATATATCACAAAACTATTAAGAGGGGCCAAATTCAGATCATAAAATGATACACTGTTACTTTTGCTACTGTTTTTGTGGTGAGCACAGTAGAGTTGCCTTGAACTTGTGAGATAACTGCAAAATAATACGGTGCTAGAGAAGGAGAGGGGAGAAAATACAAAAGGAGTTATACAACTTGAACCATGCAATATAAAAAGGTTACTATTTGTCTGATATATTTTTATTTACTTTATATCAGATCTTAAAAAAAATCTAGCCTCTGAGATCAAGGAAGCAAGATCCTTAGAACAGCTGGTAAAAGGGGGATTAATTTATTTCTCTTACTTTAGTAATTCATGCGATCTCTTAAAAAGAGCCCCAAGAACCAGATTATATTGAAGCAAACTAGTTTTGAAGCACTGCCAGACACATAGTAATAATGCTGTAAGACAGCACAAGAAATGTGCATGTTCCAGGTGCTATGTCCATAACTTCAAGATATGGGCAGAAAGCCAAGAGCACCTCTTGCCCTGCCCCTTCCCCATCTTTTCACTCAGGCTACCTGTGCTGGCCCAGCCAGCCTCGGCAACACACGCAACCTGAGCATGCTGCCAGGAGCCAAAAGCATGGGCAGGGTGAGTGAGAACAAGATGCCTTTCCCTGTTCTACCCACAAGGGCTGCTGTCTGTGGAAAAAAGAGCAGCAGCCTGAAAGTGCACAAGGAGCAAAGTATGAGGGGCGAAGTGCCATGAGTGGTACTGCAGACTGCACACTACGTGTGGCAACAAGCTGGAGGGTAACTATTACCCCTGCCACAGGCATCTGAATCATGCTGTGTGGACTCCAGCAGCAGAGAATCTGAAATGACTAAATCACCTCTAAAAATATGACTGACATCCAGAGATGATTATAAACTCATCCAGAATTAATTTGTAACCAGCATTTCAAATATAAAATCCAGTTTAAGAAGATTCACTGCATAAAGAGCTGTTGAATTTGGAGACACAAATAGTCTTTATTACAATGCAACTGCTTCTGAACAGTATTGCTTCTGCAACATTTAGTTAGCCTGGAGACGCAATTGCATTCTTGATTTTAGGAACTAATATGTATAAATTCTAAAATTTGATAATGTACCTGGCAGTGTTTGGGGAAAAAAAATTGTGGTGGAGTTCATGAAAATATTTTTTAATTCAAACTTTTAAAAAATTCAAATCCTGAACTAAAAAGCAGAAATACAAACATACACAAAAGACCTACCCATTACATATAAAGACAGACACGCCATGGCAGCATTGCAAGGATAACTATGACTGACACAGACAGTAGGTTTGTAGGGATAAAATAAAGAGGATTACTCTTATATAAGATAATATATTCTTTTACTTCAAATGGGTCAATCACTACATATGTGCTAAAGCACCTTCATACCTAAAGAAAAGCTGATTGTTCAAGTGTACTTACTGTAACCCTGGGAAAAAAGCCCTGTAATACCAGCTGATCCCAATTAAGTATCAAACAGATGTCTAGCCTTGTTGTAAATATTGACTGAACAGAAGTTACATGCCAAAATTACATTTTTCCTTAACTGTATCTGCAGAAAAATCAGACAGTAAAAAAGCCCCTTTCCCAGAATCAGTTGAGGTACAGGACTGAAAACTATTGTTAGCTGAAATCGGACATTTTGCTGTTTCACCCCTACTGGCATTCAGTGGCATGTTCAGGTGGTTTTACAACACAGTCAGCAGGCTCATGGCAAGAGACACTTTTAAAATGGCTTTTTTTTGGTCAGAAAATGGACATAGCTAGTTCTGTCATATTTCATACCAAAGAAAGGATTTCATTTCAGAAATCTCTTAGCACAAGCTACATTCCTTCTCTCCTCCATCACTGACCATGGCAGTACAAGAAAAAAATCTGCCAATATGGATAACACTAATAATTATTGAAAAAGCATTTAGAGTACAGATGCGCTTGCACAAGCAAAACTTGGCATTTATCAGAATGTCTACTTCATTCAGACTTAAAAAAACCAGATCACAGAATCATTTAGGTTGAAAAAGACCTCCAAGATCATCAACTCCAATCTCTGACTGATTACCACCTTGTCAAGTAAACCATGGCACTAAGTGTCACGTCAAGTTTTTTCTCAAACACCTTCAGGAATGGTGCACAGTCCATTCGAGTATCTGACCACCCTTTCAGTGAAGAAATTCTTGCTGATGTCCAAGCTGAACCTCCCTTGGCAGAGCATGAGGCCATTTCCTCTTGTCCTGTCACTTGTTGTCTGGGAGAAGAGACCAAACCCCACCTGGCTACAGCCTCCTTTCAGTCAGTTGTAGAGAGTGACAAGGTTCCCCCTGAGCCTCCTTTACTCCAGGCCAAACAATCCTGGCTCCATCAGCTGCTCCTCACAGGACCTGTGCTCCAGACCCTTCACCAGCTTTTTAGCCTTCCTCTGGACACCCTCCAGCACCTCAGTGTCTTTCTTGGAGTAAAGGGACAAAAACAACACATGATTCAAGTTGTGGCCTCACAGCTTGAGTGCCGAGTACAGGGGGGGCAATCCCTGCCCAGGTACTGCTGGCCTCACTGTTGCTGGTACAGGCCAGGATGCCATTGGCCTTCTTGGCCACCTGGGCACACCCTGGCTCATGTTCAGCTGCTGTCACCAGCACCCCCAGGTCCTTTTCCTGTGGGCAGCTTTGCAGCCACTCTGCCCCAGCCTGTGGCACTGCCTGGGGTTGTTGTGACCCCAGGGCAGGACCTGTCTCTTGGCCTTGTTGAACCTCACACCACTGGCCTTGGCCCACTGATCCATCCTATCCAGATCCCTCTGCAGAGCCTTCGTACCCTCAGGAAATGTCCGGTTAAGCAACGTTAAAGACTTTCTCTCTACATATATGTAATGTCCTTCAGGGAAGTAATGAAGCTTGATTCTTCCAGTGAAGAATAGGTCTGCACTAAAATGTCTAGGAAAGACAACAAAGGTACAAAAAGAGTGTGCTTCTACTGTAATCAGAAGTTTTATTTATCATCAGTGGAATATGCAATGCCATATAAACCAGCTTTTTAACACCAGCTGCAGCCACTCTTTTTTTTTTTTTTTTACTGCTATTGCATACACACATTTGATTCATTTTCATTCTTTTAGATAATTTGCTATCTTATCAATGGAAGGATCTGTAATGCAATCTTTCCTAGTGACAAACACCCAATCAAAACTAGAATATACACGTATACATCAAATATACACATCAAATGTACACACCTGAGACAAGGTCTGCAGCTATGACAGTTTTCCAAAACACCCAAATGTAATTGCAGAGGCCTATGATATGTGCTTTTTATGGCAGGTGTGTGGTTTTCTTGAACTGCATGTGTAATTCTATCTGTAAGGACTGACTTCAATGAGATTTCAATGTAAGCTCAGCTGTGTTTGTTACCATAAAGGAGTAGCTCTAGCACAGCTCATTTGTTCAGCTGCACTCCAATCTGTGGAGTCACTATGATTACATTTTTGAGTTATAAAGACAAGTGGAAACTGCCGTATTATAAATTTTATAAATGCTGAAGTTAATTGAATTACATGTTTTGCATTGCCTTGTCCTGTTCTCTCATTCCATGTGTGAGTTAGAGGGACAGTGGGAACACTCACATAAACAAAAACAAATGTTTAAATTAAAATAGAATAGTTTTCATAACACTTCCCACTTTTACTATTTCCCTTTAGTAAAAGGTATATGATAGAGAAATAATGCCCCATACTCACAAAAGAAATACCACCCTGGTGATTGGAAAGTGTTCTCTCTAATGGTACATTAGAGAGGAAGCAAGCGTCACTCAGATTACAGTGTCCTGGGTACAGGATGTTCAATGTGACGTTGCACAATTTTAAGATGAGGCTTTTAACTTTTAAAATAAAAGCTATGGATTTTTCTGCTACCAATGCAGGGGAAAACTAGTGACAAACAACTACACATTAAATTATAAACGACAGTTCAGCACACTGGCTGCAGAAGAAAAACCCAAAAACTTTTCTGTACCTCATGCAAGCATCTCTTTTGAAAACTCACTGTTGCATGCTGTGCAATGTGAGACTCTGCATCACAGTCACATTCTTTCAAAGTTTACTCTAAGGGAACAAGAACAGCATAGCAAGTGGAGCAAAATGCCAGTGAACTAAATACACTGTTAGCTAATTAGGTCCTGTTGTACAGTGAGAACTTGCCTACAACAGGACATCAACTAATGTACTGCCATGTAGAAGACATCCTGTCAAAATTACTACGAAAATCAGCATTTGAGCACTGCATCAAGATTGTGACTTAGGTTGACATCACCAGTTCAGTTTTCAATAACGTATATGTATTTTAACGCCCACTATCCTGGATCACTTTTATGTGTGTTTCAGTGATATTTCATCAGAGTACCATATTAATGAATTTTTTTAAAAATTAAAAAATTTAGAAAGGCTCCCAAGACATAATTATTAGTGACTAACTGCATTTAACCCCTTCTACAAGCCTAAAAATATAATAACCTAGAAAGTTTTTTCTTTGAGGTCAGTGAAAATCACTTGTCAGTCAGGTAGTACCTTGATTAAAACATATTAAACATAGGAAAATATGCCAAACAATACTTTCAGCTTTTATACAGACAGAAAAAGGTTGTTAAATTCTGCTTCTCTAGCCAGCCTCTCCACATTTTAGTAAGATAGAAAGTTACCAAAAGCTGAAATAGTAGTATACCAATAAAACATTTTAGAAGTAGAAACTATCAGTCCCTGTTGTATCCCTCCTGGCTAGAATGTGTCTTTTCAGGGTCTAGTTTTCCTGGCTGTTCATTGTGGTGCTGCCTCTCACGCGTGATGTCATCTCGGAGTAACCAGATTGAACTGGCCAGGAACCTCACCGGAGCTGCAGGCCTGAAGTTTACACTCAAATTACAGCACACGGATGAGCAATGAGAAAATGCCAGCAAGAGGAATCAAGTTTTCTACAAACCAGGCAAAGGATCTTGACACAAAAATGAAGTTAATACTGATGTAACTGGCTCCCATATTTGAATGACCACTGAGCTTTGTTATATTTAGTGTAATTGTTTAGCATTGGGGATTTTTAAGTGTTTCTTTCACTTACAAGGCTTCCAGCATGATGTTCACGGATACCGCTCAAAAATGCAGTTATGCAGGAAAAACTTTTTTACTGCACTTGTTAACTCTTAAAAACGTTAATATCTAAAACCTCATGAAATCACATCAAGTTTTCTACAACAATTTTCTGAATTCCTGTAGTGCCACAATAGCTGACTAAGATGGTCTGTATTCCTGCAGTTTAACCCTCAATCAGACAGATTTTAAAATCTGGCTATTAGTCTACTGTGTATCCATAATACAGAGACACAGGTTTTTCACGTTACTAAAATATGCAGGTTACTATGGGGAGAGGGACGGGGACAGGGGGAGGAATAACAAAGGAATCCGGCAGATACATAAGAACCAACAAAAGCCAGTGGCCCATTTGAAGCTACGGTCCACACTAAGACGACGATTTTTAGTCATACTTTTCCCTCCGTATCAGGCTCCCGGGACAAAGTGAAGTCAATGGAACACTTGAGCTCCAAACCGGGTTTTCGAGCAGCCCCTGTCTGATACACATATTTTCCTACCGATTTCCAAGAGGAGAGCAATAAACGCAACAGCCAAACTACTCTACCGAGTTGGTCGGAGAAGAATGAAGTGTCGGTGATGGTGCTGCTACGCCTATTTAAGTCTTACCCTGCACTTTACTTGAGTGGTAAGATCAGATCGCTACACGTGTCAGCGGGGACATCGGGGGCAGGGGGTGCGCACCCCAAGTCCCCCCCACCCCCCACGGGCCCTGGCGGCCGGAAGGAGCCGCGGGAGGGCGGAGGGAGTCTGGGAGCACCCCGGGCCATGCGGTCACTTACAGACGTGGTCATCCATCCTCAGCGGCCTCCGGAGGCGGATGCTGGCCGGGATGGTTTTGTCCATCAGCTCGTCGACGCTCTGCAAGAAGCGCCCGCACGCCGTGGTTAGCTCCCGCGGGTCGGCACAGCCCGCACCGGGAGGGTCCGGCCGCGCCGCCCCCGCCCTGCACGGCGCCTACCTGCACCCCGACGGTCCGCAGCATCTCCCGCTTCTCCTGCTCCCGCGGCCCGATGTGCCGGCGGGAGAAGTCATCGTGCCGCGGCAG
>VZRQ01000576.1:64732-79401 GCA_013397975.1 Machaerirhynchus nigripectus
CCCGGCCCTGACCCCCGCCGGGCCGCGCCGAGCATCCCCCGCCGGGCTGACCCGACCCTGCCCCCGCCTCACGGGCACACCCCGGAGGACTTTTTCCCAGGAGAGATGGTTTTCCTTCACAAAAGCCTTGGTCGAATAGGAGAAAAAGGTTTCTGTGTTTCCGCAGGAGAGCGTGGACTTGCTTTCGAGTGGCGAGCTTTAGGATGAGCAACACATGCCGCTATTCACCGCTGTTACCGGGGCGTGTGTGTCCCTGTCCCTGTGTGTATGTGTGTGTGTCTGAAAACTTTATTACTGCTGTAACTTTTGGTGATGTTACTCTTGGGGAGCGAAGAGGTAACTGGAACCTACTTACTTTCCCCCATCTTTCAGTTCTGTTGTCTCTCTGAGAATGGTATCAGCATAGTTACAATCTTGTATCTTTATTTAAAAACAGATGCCCGCATTTCTTCCGCTTCCGGAACTAACCCCAGTGTTGCCGCATTGAGGATATGTATTTGAATCAACATTTAAATTAAAAAAATGATGAAAGAAAGAAAGAAAATTTCCAAGATGGTCATTAATTTCATCCTAATTGTATCACAGATATACGGCCTTCTGATTTTTTATCACTACTTCCGAACCTAAAAGTAAATTTACTTTGCACCAAAGATCACTGATCCATGCAAGCTCTCTGCTCCTGTAGTAAACATGAAGTTACTTCTCTGATATAATCTGAGTTATCATAAATACTCCCTTATAAAGGTAAAGGCCCTCACAAATTTATGCCTGTATGTACTTGGAGTAATGATTTAAGAGACCTCCAAATTAAGTGAGATGAAGCTTGCTTCAAATGGCAAGGCTGTTTGCTGCAAGGGTTTGTGATTTAAATCCAATACTGACTTTAACTGATTGCTATTAAAATAGAAGTATGTTTTGCTTTACTCCTCTAGATGTATATATTGCTTCTTCATAAATATGATAGTAGCATAAAGGAAAATAAAACTTTCCTATATGTTTTACCTTGAAACCACATGAGTGAAATAGAAATATTAGAAAAATACATTAACACCATGATAGTAACAAATTAATTCCTGTTATGGATTTGTACCTACATAATTTCTTTCTAAAGCAATTCTGAAGCTTTTTGAAAAAAAACCTGCAGATTGTGTTCAAATATTCTTTCAGACTTTGTTCAAATGGTAAATGTCTCTTTCCTCTGGCAGGTAGCATCAGGATGATATTTCACACAAAATAAGAATTACAGTCAGCTCACTCAAAATGATAACTTTGACAGAATTGTTTCTCCAATGTGAGGTTGGAGCTTTATAGTTATCTGTAGTGCTATAGGAAGCGAAGTCTGAGGAAAGACAGAAGCAACTCAAGCAACCCATGTAAGGATAGAAATGTATTTCTATCCATAATTCTTCATTTTCCAGAACTAACCCCAGTTCTAGTTCAACTTGAAAACTATGCATTGGAGCAGGAAGACTGGAGAGATGTCCCAGTGAACCATGCGGTAATGTCAAGGCATGCCCACTTCACCTTGGAAAGCACCACCTCTGGAGTGGTTTGTTAAACCACTCCATGGATAATGCTTTCTTATTCAGAAACTCAGCACAGACTTTGCCTTAGCATGGGCTATGTGTAATCACTGTGGTAGGGATACAAGCCTGGTTTATTTGCTTGATGAGTTAGCCAGCTCTTGAGCTGCCTCCTGAAATCATTTGTTGCTTAACTAGCAAAATGGAATCTTGAACAAGAGGTGCAATAGAAACTGAAACTTGGATGTCAAAGGTGACCAGCGCTTTGATATGAAATCAGGCAAGGCTAGCTAGTCTTGTAGCTTCAAATAAATCTATCACTTCAAAATACATAGCCAAAATACATACAACAAAACCAGCTGTTTTCTTCATGTATACCAGCAGAAGGAAGCAGGTTTCTTGGAAGAGAGGAAAGGTTTGCGAAACCACATCTTGCTATTATTACAGCTATTTGCACAAAGCTCAGAGATGCATATGTCCTTGCTTGATGAGCTGACCATGTGAGTGGCTATGTAGCTTTTTGGGACATCAGTTTTGTTAGATAAAGCACAAGATTTTAACAAGAGTGCCCTACACCCTTTAAATTAAAGTGACATGGTATATGTGCTCTTTTTAACACTGATATTTTTTAGCTTTCTATTAATGTCTTGATTGCAGCTGTGATTTAGCCAAAATATCTATTGCAGTTCTAATACTACAAGGTTCATGGGTGGTGGTGGAATCATCTTTCTGTGCTCTTTTAAAATAATAAACCATCAAAATAAGAAAATTTTGTTATATTCTTTTAAAATTCACTTCGGTTCCTATAACCCACAGATGAAAATCTATGCCAGCTGATGTGCCTCTGCACCACTGTACCACAGAACACAGAGACTGGGTCAGATTACAGTGTTATCTGTAATAATAAACTATTTCTGACATTGGCCAGTGACAGCTACCTAAAGAGAAACAAACACAAGACTAGGACAAAAAGATGTGCTGATACCAATCTGCAGTATTTCAGTTACCATCCCGGGATTTCTGCATTTAGGATTCCTTAGTGTACTTTTTCTCCAAATTTGTTCAGCTGACCACTGAACCCATGTAAACTCTTAATGGAATAAACATAACAACTTACACTTCAAAAGCAGTCATATTTTAATTCTTTCTTCCTTTATCTACAACTCCTTAAAGTAATGAAAAGCACTCATAATGTTAAGGACATTGTAACAAGTAAAGCAAAAGTAAAAATGCGAGTATCAGTACTGACTTAGTCCAACATATGCTGACTTTTGCCCTGATGCAAGATTTGTTCCTTAGAAATTCCTCAACAGAAAGCAAGTTTTCAGCAGTTTAAATTACCATCTCCATGGTTGTTCCTGCTTATGGGTTTTTACTGTAAACTCTTAATGGGTTTGTACTGTATTGCTGCCTTTTAATTTGAGACATCTTTAATACAGCTTATTTTCTTCTTCAGGAAATATTTAATCTGTAACATGATTTTTTGTTTAAAATAAGATTTGAAAAATATTATGACTGTCATTACATAAAGAACAATGCAGCTTCTTGTCCACTAACACCCTTGAATCATTCTCTTCAGGGCTGCTCTCAATCCACCTCTGCCCAGACAGTACTTGTGCTTGAGATTTCCCTGATCCGGGTGCAGGACCTCACACTTGGCCTTGTTGAACTTCCAGAGGTTTATACAGGCACACCTCTCAAGCCTGTCCAGGTTGCTGTGGATGGCATCCCTGCCCTCCAGCTTGTTCACCAAACCACACAGATTGGTGTTGTCATCACTGGTCTCTACTTGGACATTGAGCAATTGACCACAACTCTTTGAATGCAACCATCCAGCCAGTTTCTTACACACTGAGTGATTCGTCCATCAAATCCATGTCTCTCCAGTTCAGAGACAAGGATGTTGGGAAGGACACTGTCCACTGCTTTGCACAAGTCCAGGTAGATGATGTCAGTTGTTCCTCCCTCATCCATCAGTGCTATAACCCTGTCATCGTAGTCCTACAAATTTGTCAGGCACAATTTGCTCTTAGTGAAGCCATGTTGGCTGTCACTAATCACCTCCCTGTCTTCCCTGTCCCCTAGCATGGTTTCCAGGGGAATCTGCTCCATGATCTTGCTGGCACTGAGATGATACTGATTGGCTTATAGTTCCCTGGGTCTTTCTTATTTTCATTTTTTCCAGAATGGTTATCCTTCCTCTTTTCCAGTCAGCAGGGACTCTACCAGACTGGAGATATCCACTTAACATACATAGAAGTATCCACGAATATTAACCTTGGAGCAAAAGCCTTCCAACTCCATTTCTTGTGTGGACAAATGCTGAAGAAAACAAGGCTCAGAAGGTTTTTAAGTTAATAGGTGTTAGTTTGTTTCCTCCATTTCCTCTGTCAAAGAGCACCACAGTCCTGCTTTTCACTGCAACTAGGTGCTCCAGGAGTAAAGAGCAACTCCAGGGCATAGTCCCACAAGTTTAGTCATAGCAGGTTGAGCCAGGTGTTGGTAGTAGGATCCATTGACAGTCCCAGGCAAGAGATGAACCAGGTCCAGGCAAGAGCAAAAAGAGATGAGACTACTGGTAGGATTGTAGGCCAAGTTTCATCTTGAATCTGAAGTCTATGCAGCAGACAGGACTAAAGACAGCAGGCAGTGGACATCTGAGAGAGATATTCAGGAGGAAAACTAGCTACCATGGGGGTTTGAGGTGTACCCAGACAGCAGGGCCAGACTAGGCTGGAGACCAGCGTATGGCAAAATAGCTGAAAGTCTAGGGCTGAGGTGAAATGGAGACCTTGGATTCACAAGCAGTATGTTCATGCCCTGGGTGAGCCTGGTCAGGATCAGTAGATTCTAGAAGTGCCCTTGGTGTCTGGACTCTCTCCTGTAACAACCATATGGTTAGGTAGGGACTCTCTGTAGTCTGGCTTTGCCCACAGGCTTTTAAATTATTTTAAACCCCCTGAATAATCCAGTCCTCTGGCAAAAAATGTCTCTTAATCCTTCAGCCTTCTAAACCTCTTTAAAATCTTTTTTGTACTTAGCCTCCTTTTATATTTGGAGTTGGGGATATCCACAGAAGAGATAAAGAGAATTAATTCCAACCATCATTGTTTTGATCTCCATCTGCCACCTTGCTCATTCATGCTGCGACTAACTGAACTGCCGGACACCTCTGTGACACTTAGCCAAGCAGGGCAGCTGCTGCTCAGTCTCTATGGCAAACACCTCTTCTTCCTGAAAACTCATGAATTATGATCAAGTATGTGGGTTTTTTCCCTGTTATCAATGTCAATCCTTACAAATGCCCACTAATGTCCTCTGTAAACCTTTCAAAGAAAGCCAGGAGGACCTGCACTGGATTTCTTACAAAGCCAGAATTACTTGCTGCTGTGTAGGTGATTTTCTAGTCTTTCTTTTTGTCACTTGCTCTTTTTTAAGTTGGTTCAAAGGTAAGCTGGATAGACCTTGAATGCAAATTCAGTTACTTAATACTGGATATGTTAACCCTTTTATCATGTTATTTGTGTCCATTGGCTATAAAAAATACTGAATATGGCTATATGATAAGAGCACTGCCTATGTAAATATGTTATATCAGGAGGTGTTATCTATTATGAATACCTATGTAATAGATATTGTATTGCAAGAATTTCTCTTGCCTAATCCAGTTTTATTAGGCAATAAAAAAGTTCTCTCCGGCACAGAGAGACCTGTATACTGCTGACCCTACAGGTGTATCATGATGACAAGGTATTCTTTGGGAAATAAACATCTGACCTCTCTTATTCTTATCTAGGAGTTAAAGGTATTATGCAACAGAATACGCAGATTTTGCAAATTCAGGAAGTCTAAAAGCTGAGACTTTTTTTCCAGAAGACTAGATTTTGCATATGTGTAGAGCTTTTTCTTATTTTTAGAGTAGAAATGGAATTATTATTATCTTTGTTTGTTCTTCAGCTAGCACACCTAAACAAACTGCTGAAATGACAGCTTCAACAAAAACTTTTCTTTAAAAAAAATCTCAGATCCTAGACGTCTGTCTAGATTACCAGTCCAACAGATATTAATGAAACTATCACTCATCTTGAAAAACACTGAATAAAAATCCTCCTCCTACTGAAAGATTCGGTCACAGCTACTCATCTTTCAGGGTTTGAACAAGATCCTTTAGTACCAGCAAAACAAGTACAAAGCCATTTTCTTTATAGTCTCTGTTTGAGATAAAAGTTTTTGAATTCCTCTCTATAAGTCACAGAAGCTCCAATAGGGCAAACCTCTTTCATGTTTGTATCTCAAAGCAAAAGATTTGAGAAGAAACCCTGCAGTTTTTTAGGGAAACTTTTCTCTTTTTGGGGACTTTCTCAGTCCTTATCTGCCTAAAGAAAGCTGTTGCTTTCAGAGCTGTAGTGATTTGTGATTTTAAGAGATTATTTAAACCAGTTCTGCAAATGCAGTAAGCGATTCCATCAAAATATACTTTCCATCAGGCTCTAGGTGGCCTACAACTGGTCATGGCATTTTGTTTGATCATAGTCTGACTACACCTATACACAGATCTGTTCATATAAATGCAGATGAAGTTTCTGATTGAATCCACATAAGATTTCACCATATCATGTCCATCCTAAGAAGACGGGTGATTTTTTTGGGTGAAGAAGTTTTGCTGGCCTACCAAAGGATCAGAGGAGATGAGTACCACAGACAGTACAAGGTAGGAAGTGGGACTGCATGGTGAGGACAGGGGAGTGAAAGAAATGGGACTGGTTCTTCTGATCACAAACTACAAGCTGAAAGATTGGTTCAGCTATTCCCGTCGACGTTTGCAGTTGGTTAGAGTATCTGGTATTTTTCAAACTCCTCATGAACGGATCCACATGAACTCAAATATAGACCGAGACTGAACCAGCACTGAAGAATCTGTCTCTGAAATCAAAACTGAATAAATACTTTAATGTTACATAATATCTTAGTTAACATATAACTTAGGAAAAAAGTAAGATGTTGCAATGTCCTGGTAGTGGTATTAGATACCTTTTTGCTGTTCCTGTTTAAAAAAAAGAAAATAACAACTATCAAACATGGCTAAAATACAAGCTCTTTAAAAGGACTGGTTTACATACACTTACAAAAGACTTTTTAGGATGCAGCCATATTTCCTGTAAAAATCCCAATTACAGTAAGCATGTTTTACCTGACCATGACTTGCCATTCATTTATGGTCCCTGAATCTCTAAGGGATTGCTCATGATTTGTACAGCCATGAGTCTGCAGCTCTGGCCATGGAGCATGCATTAATGTTGATCCAGTGCAGTGCTGCATCAACATACTTTGCCTCTCTACAGGATTTAAAAATGATAATGACCTTCAACTAATCCAGAATCTTGGTTTTTTAGTGCAGCATGTTAAGGCAATATCCTGACTCAGGTGGAGAAGGAAGGATGCTCAGACTTTGGGGAGCAAATGGAAAGGCAGACTGCAACAAGAAAATGAAAAATGCAGCTTGGGATATCTACTGACAGATTGATAGGAAATGCTGGTCATTGTCAATATAGTTTATGTGGAAGAAGGGTGATGGAACAAGCGGCTGGTCAGAATAGAAACTGAGACAGGATTGACCAGTGGCAAAGAATAACAGAAAAAGCTGAGAGAGAGTTATGACTAACAGGGAGTGTAAAGCTGTAAAAATAGTCAAATAACTACTTATTTGCTAAATAAGGTATGTGTCAGAAAACAGTGACCTAAAATATTCTAAAAGTATATTCTAATGCATACGTCTACAGACTAGATTAAACCTGCAGAGGAAATCCTAAATCATAATTTCACAATTTGCAGTGTTTCAATTTGTTTGGATGTAAAGATAGCTGACAGGTCATTATCTGTAATTAAACTAGCATGGCCATATACAATGATGAGGGAAGGTGAGAAATCTCAGATGCTACTAACAATTTGTTTGCTGTTTTTCAACATAATTATGATTAAGAAAAGACACACTATCTCATATAATTTTCTCATTAGATCCACTCTCCCAAAGGATGACATGGCAAAATATTAAGTAACAGATGAACAAAAGCAAGAGGAAGTTGGAATTTCCATAGCACTAGCTTCTGAAAATTATATCGTTTCATACTACATCTGCTTTTACAGCACTCTGTACCTGTTACCCACAGATTCATCTATCTTAATTTTCCAGCATACACTGAGTTAATTAAGGATAGCCTGTTAGTTTACTACTGTTGTATGAGAACATTAGAGATCACTATCTTCTAACAGTGCTAATATATTAGCCTGCCTAAGTGCAAATATTTAAAATGTATCTTCTCTGCACTTACGTTTACCAATTGCAAAATGGCATTAAGCAACTCTGTCCTTGGTTGTCTTTTAAAAAAGCTGAAATAAATAATATGATCAAATCCTGTTTGTTTTTACTTGATTAAAAAGCACGTGACTCTCCTTACTGTTTCAACAGAAGTTTTGTATTCTGTCAATCAACATCAACTCTAGAACAAAATTAAAAGACAGAAATAGGTCTTTCCAAAGAAACAGTCTAGACTCACTGGTAGGGAAAACACTGGGTGAGGCGTACTGGCTAATATAGTCTGTACCTCCTTGTCTAAGCAATTCTTAATCAAAGTAAGCAATACGCACTGTTAAATGGGACTTAGTACTCAGCAGCTCCTAAAGTAATAAAATGCAGTAGTGGCATTGAAATCAAAATAATAGAATCATTTTGCTCTCCTTATCATATCTCATTAACCCATTCAGTCATATATGAAATAAACAAATAATTAAACTCAGGTCACCCATTATTAAGAAGCAGATAATAAAACCTTACATTTTAAATTTATGACCAAATAACAAGGAGTACGTGTCATATTTCTGTTTCTCTAAGAACCTTTGTTTATAAATTAGCCTGAACATTTCAGAAATTACTTAGCAGGAAATAACAGAAGAAATGAAGTGGACAATGGACAAAGAAATGTGAATGACTGCACAGTAGTAAGAGACTGTAAAGCATTATAAGGCTCTGCAATTTCAATTGGAGAACTGTAATTGCAGGCTGTAATTGATCTATGAAAATGTAAATAAACCATAATATTTGTGAACACAGCAATTAAATGTTCAATGAAATAGTCTGAAATAGTCTGTTGAAAAATTGGAGAATTTCCAACAGCCTGTTTACCTAAAGGAATCTGAGAATCACAGCTTTAAGGGTTGTATTCCCTGGTAAAATAACTTTACTCATCTGAAGTTTTAGTCCTGTGCAGAAGTCCATGCAAATATATCCTTGATAAGAACAAAAAAAAAACATTCACCACTTTCTCTCTGGTTACCTTAAGCCATTTGCCAAATGGTTTTCATTGACTGCCCCAAAAAAATACTAAGTAAACTACTGCATAGGAAGTAATATAAAAACGGTATTTTTTTCCTCTTTTCATTAATAGCATTCTTCATAATATTTTCCTTAAGGAAGACCCTGTAGGAGCCAACACACTGTCAGTCATATGATTGTACTTCACATGGAATTTATCACAAAATTATTAGCAAGTAAAAAGTTAATGTAAAATCTCATCTCCTTTGTGTCCCCCCGTCTCTGTCCCCCAGTGTCTGTGTCTGTTCCCACCCCTTCCCCCCAAGCCCCCAGTCATATTTCACTATATGCTCCTCTGCCCTGCAGAACCTGGTGAACGTGTTCTGATAGAGGATTTAGAAGCAGAACGTGTTGGGTTGTGAACTACTTCCTGTACTCTTGTTACGGTTTGAATAAATCCTCACCCTCTTCATGATCCTTGCCTTCCAAAAAATCAGTGTTCCCCTTTGCCAGTTTTAGAGAGTTTCAGGGAGATAAAGGGCCATGGAAAAGACATTTGGATGGAGTGAGGGAGGCTTTTGGTAGGAGGGGATCTGCCAGCTTCCCTCCTAAGTAAATATTATCAGCGTGGGCTTGGGCCTGTGAAAGTACAAAATGTTAAATCTGAGTGTCACTTTGCATTGACTCAGAGAAAGATACAAATAGTCCACAAAGCTATAATGGATAACATGCCAATTTTAAAAATAACAATAAACAGTGTGACAAACATTTGTTTCATAGCTGTTCTTAGAAATAACAACAATGAAAAGCACTATTTTAATGCTGACCATCTTTCAAACTTGGTCAATTACATTCTGAAATGTGGCCAATATTTTGTGCTTTTGGTTTATCCAGGACTGTCAAATGACTCACATTTTTAGTTAAATAGATACAGAATAGGTATTTGGGAGGGAGTACAAATATCTCTATTTATTTAAAAAGTGCCATTATTTTATCTCTCTCTGTCACAAAAATTTGTGGAAATGAAATAATTACCATCCTTTCTTCCATAGTTCAGATGCTTTTCCAGTAATTCATATTTAACAGCCATTTCACTCCTGTATTAACTAGAGTTTGCACTATGGATGCTTTTTATTTTATATGGAATAGAATAATTTTCTCTCTGTAGATAGGTATCAACATTTTTTTCCATAGATAAAAAATAAGAAGTTGAATTTCTCTCTTCCCATGATGGTCTCATGTGCCAAGTGCAACTTGTTTCTGATGTTTTTGTGCCTTTTTATTGTTCCTTGATGGTCATGGTTATGTTGTCCCGCATCTCTTTAGCTTGATAAATCAGTTAAGCAATCCAAGGTTTGGTGCTAGACCCCAATGAAAAAAAATTGTTTCCAGCTTCTCATAGCTCAGAAGAGGTTGCTAACAGAGTACAGAGTTGTGTAACTACGCAAGATCAAACCTTTTAAATTTTTTCCTAAGTGCGGCATTTTTTTCTATTAGTGATCATACCTTTTGTTAAAACATGCATCCCTAGATAAAAATGACTTGGCTATAGTTTGTCAAGCTTCAGATGACAAAAAAGGAAAAAAAAAGGGGCCAGAAAAAATTCTAAAAATTACTGTGAGTTACAAACTGATAATTGGAAGAGCTAAAAAATCAACCAGGCAAGAATGGAGTTTATTTGTACATTTCTACTCAGGACAACAGGAAAAATACTGCAAAAAAATTCTAATCCTTTTCCCTATTGGCATCTCCTCTGACCAAAAGGGAATAAACTACTTGTTGTAATGGCAGCCTCCTCCTACAATTAGCGTTTTAGTGAAGGAATAGCAGATTGGTGTTCCATCTTCCAAACTTGATTCAGGCTTGCAATCAGCAGCTAGACTGTGTGTCAGGAGGCAGGACCCTAGAAATCCAAATCTTCCAAAAACCTGCTTTCCATACTTAAGCAGGGAAAATTAATGTATCAGTGGATTTCAGGGAGTCTCACTTTGACCAGTTATAATTATCCTTATCTCAGTTATTCCAATTTTTGTCCTTATATGCCTATTCTTTTGCTAGTTGTTAAAATTTATTTTGTTTGTTTATTTGTTTTTGTTTTTTGGTTTTTTGTTTGTTTGTTTTTGTGGGGTGTTTTTGGTTTTTTTTGGGTTTTTTTTTGGTTTTGTTTTGGGTTTGGTGGTTTCTTTCTTCTTTTTCTTTTTCTTTTTCTTCTTCTTCTTCTTCTTCTTCTTCTTCTTCTTCTTCTTCTTCTTCTTCTTCTTCTTCTTCGTCTTGCTCTGCTGTTCCTATTTGCTTTTTGTTTTCTTCAGTGTTTTTTTTTAGAGTAGTGTCTTGGTTTAGGAATGGTATCCTCCAATTAGTGCTACTACTGAAACCATATGCCTCTCGCTCACTCCCCTGTTTTCCCTTTCCCCTTCCAAGTGTGTTGTGGAGAATAATTGAAGGTACAAAAGGCTGAGATAAGAACAATTTACTGGAAGCAGCAATGAAACAAGAGAACGAACACAATCAGCAACAATACTAATGACAGAGGGTACAAGAAAAGAGGCAAGGATTCACACGGAAACAACTCTGCCATACTTATTTGACCAGAAGGAACCCCTTCTCTTTGGAAGAGATTCGATTTCCCTCATCCCGGCAATGATGTGAGGTTGTATAGTATAAGCTCCAGGTCCTAGCCACGCCCTGTCCTGGCTACTGTAGAAATTAACCCCATCCTGGCTGGAACCAGGACAAACAGTGTTCTCCTTGCTCTGTTATTTCCTACCACAATTATCTATTTTCTTCCCTCTCAAAGGTAGAAACACCAGTCTGAGACCTCACTAAGCACAACCATGCAGTCTTAATTTACATTTCAGCTTCTTTTTTTGAAACCACATGGGTCTCTGTAGAAATAACTATAATATTTGCTTTTAAAAAAAGCCCCTCATATAATAAGCAATACCTAACAAGAGTAGTCATGGTTACTATTTTCCTCTTCTGCTGTTTGTACTATTAGATTTAACTAGTACCCTCCTGTTTTGGAAAACTAGCTTCCTTTTTTTTTTTTTTAGGGTGTCCTACTGTACCATAATATTAAATTGATACAGTGTTTACCATTATAATTTTCTGAATTTAACTGTAATTTGTTGATAGCACATGAATCATCTTATCTCTAGCAGTGCGGTACTTCACTAACTTGTCAAGAAAGGAAATTTTACCTTTCCTTCTCTTTTTTTCTCTCTCCTCTTCTGTTCCCAGCTGTGAGCGTCCTCTGCATTCCTTGGATGATGCATCATTTCATTTTGGTAATCATGCAGGAAAACGTTTTGCTTTTTCTTTAGATTTTGACCTTTTTACTGAGTTTAATAAGCTAACAAAATAGTGTAGTATGTGGTGGGAGTGCCTCAAAGTGAGAGAAAGAGAGAAGCAGCACCAACAAGCTGTTAGATCCCTACACAATATCTACTGAAATTGCAGTCTTAGGATTGATAGTCCTTAGAGTTAGGATTTCCATTTGCTGAAGAGCTTATAAAAAGTACTAACCTGAACTGCCTGAAGTGTCTTTTAGTAGTTTTGGCTGGAGTGGGAATATGAACTTTATTGTTACGGGAGTTTTTATTTTCCCAGATCCTCAGGTCCTCAATCACTTGAAAACAATTTTTGTAAAACCATCTGTAAATTAACCTGGAAATTTTTCTTACAAGATGTATGAAAATAAGTTGGGGTAATTAAAAGAAAAATTTTGGAAACATTTCTCCTACCAAAAAAGCAAGACAAATAAATAAGGTAGGTTCATGCCAACACACTGGAGCAGACTCTTTCACAAGTTCATAAACTGTAACTACACATCTTGCCATTTGTTCTTCCACTGCCAATTACTAAAGTGTGATTACTGTACACAATAGCTAATTTAATTTCTGTTTAAATTCAAAGCATATTCATGTGACATCTCTCTCAGCAAGAACACCAAAAAAAAGAAGAGAAAAAATGTATTTCCATCTACAGTTGGATACTGTTAGGAGTACTTCTAAAGCATGTGGCAATTCCAAGAATGCCTTTTAAAATGGAAAGCAGAGAGGCACAGCTTGCAAGTATGGCAGAGCTTACCTTCCTATTACCCAGTTGTGGTTGTAGGGTGTGAGAGGCTTAACCATATTTCTTAACAATATCTCCCATACTGCCCCAGAAGCTTAACCTCCTCAAGTTGGAACAGAAAGTTTTCAAAAAGATACCCTTTTAAAACTGATTTTTAACTTTGTAGAAAGAGTTAAGAGACAAACAAGAAGTTGCAGTAGTAAGAGGATGCAGATGACAACCAGTGGACAATGAGAACTGTGCAACCAGTGAGGGCTTCAACTGATCATGGTAGGAAATGAGAGATGTCATATACTCTTCAGTTAACACCAGCTGCCAAGTGCTTTTGTAACATCTCTGTGCACTGAAAGGTCCCTTCTGTGTATTGATACAATATCACAGTTTATCACAAAGTTATAGACATGTATTTAATCACTTGATTAATAAGCTAAGACTGCTCAGATAGGGGGTCTAGCAACTTCCAGAGCTGATGCAGAGTAAGTGGTAGAAGCAAGTGTGTGCGGTTGTGTGCCTGTGTGGGTGTGAGTGGAAGAAATACAATCTCATCTCAGTAGGAGCAAGTTGTTGGATTGACCTAGTAGAAAAATACCCTGATTCAACACAAATACCACCCACTGCCCAACACATTTAGTCGCAGACAGCAAAAAAATGGCTCAATGACACTGTACCTGTGAAAAAGCTCAACTTCTATATGGCAGTGCCTTTGAAACACATTGTGTTTCATTGTCAGTGTATGTCTTGGAAAGCACAGTATCTGGGTGCAGCCCAATACCGGGATGTGCACATCTGTGTTAGTAACCGTATGGTTTTATTCTAATTGGGTTACTTCACCCAGTTAAGTGAGGTGTACAGTTCCCTCCACATCTTCTTCCCTCAGATTACTCCTGCTCCTATGGTTAGCCTTGGGCTTAAAGGGTATGTTAGAACATGTACTGCAATACCAAGTGCTTATGTTTCCAGTCTGTCACCCCTAGTAATATTGTTTGCTTCTCTGTAATTCACTGCTTCCTTCCCTATTTTCTTTATACTATAATATCCCACCAAGTGCATTCAAGCATCTGTCTGGGGTATGCACTCTTCTGTACATTCTGTGGCTGCCTAATGTAGCTGTATTTCTCGTATTTGTGAAGACTTTATCACTGAGTAAAACAGTGTGTAAATTTTTCTCCTTTGGTAATCTTTTTAGTATCGGTGATGCCAATCAAGTGCATGGATGTCTGTGGAAGGACAATTTGACTCAGTCCATTTCACTTCTGCTGTAAACAGCCATTCTTTATTTCAGGCATAATGATTAAACAAAGTGATTGCACAGATCACACCAGAAATTGAAAAATGAGGATTAGCTGGTGCCACAGCTCACAAAAGGATTAACTGACAACATTGAATTTCACCATCTGTACTTTGCAGCACATGGAAGAGCACACTGAAGTGGATAAAAGAGACACCAAAAAAATAAAGTGCATGTTAGTTGTGGTTCAACTGATTAAGAATATTGCTTGTAGCAATAGGCTCTGAGATCAAATAATGAGTTTTCCTTTTTTAAAAACAAAAAAAAAGTATGAACACAGTAACACTTATTTGGCAGTATCTCCTTTCAAAAACTTGCATAGTTAGCTGTCTTATTTTAACTGAAGATCTAATTTGAGATTCTGGCCCTGTAGTTATTTCTATGATATCCTAAGTTGTTGATCTGGTTAAAAAAATTAGAAGCTATGCCAGCTGTGCAAGCCCCAGTAAATTAACAACCGTTCCCCACCCGC
>VZRQ01000578.1:164-31559 GCA_013397975.1 Machaerirhynchus nigripectus
AAAAAAAAGTGACATGCTTACTCTGTTTCAGGCACTTTCAAGATCATAGTTTATTTACTGTAGGTAAAAAGCTAGTATACAGATTAAGGGATCTCTTAAATTTCAACTCTACAGTTATACACCATCTAGTATTCTTGCTCTGAATATTAACCAAAAGGTTTCTAAACACCTGTAAGTCCCACTATAAATCTGCATTGTTATGAGGAAAAAAATATAGAAATCAATGCTTAATTTTTTCAATGCATAATATTTACACTGTGAAACCAATGGGAAATAACAAGCAGTGGCAAAGAGGCAATAAATTTTAAAAAGCCAGAGTTTTATATAGGTTTTGGGTTTCTTTACAATAGTGTGCTAATCAGCATAATTGTATATATAAAAATTAAAATATAGCAGAGCATCCCATTACAGAAATCTGAATTGTCTGAACTGTTGCCATTACTTGCTCACCATTTACATGCAACACCTGCTAGGACTGACTTTCTGTTTTAAAGTGTGAAATAGCTCAAGGTTTAAGAGACAAACATTAATTTGTGTACAAAACTGAAAACTGCGCTCAAGAATAGTACTGGTCATGAGTCTCTTCCATACAGAAGGGGAGGAAAAGAAAGAAGTACCAGTGATAGAAAGCAGTCTCTTTCCATTCACAAATTTTCAAAGGCAATGCATAGACTGAGAATACCTGGATGGCAAACTCCAGAGACTCTGGAAACAAACAGCTTTCACACACAGGACCTCCGCAGGAGGCCTTTCTTTGCATCGGATGGCAATGGCTGACAGCAAATAAGGGGCACCAGGTGTACAAGTAAGTAGATCTTGCAAAATACTAAGATGGGGCAGTTGTTAATATACAATTTGAACTATATATACAATATAATGGAATGTATCCCCTCCAAAGACTGGTTTATGAAACAATTGGACCTTTCTATACTAGCCTTATGACTCAGCTATTGTTCTAATGAAAATATAAGTACACAAGAGACTTGCATGAAAATTAAAATTTACGGGGCATCTTACAGGAACTATTGACAAAAAGCTGCTTAATGGCATTTCTGCTTTTTAAGTAATTTTGTTAGATATAATTGAAAACATCTGTGTATAAAATGTCCTGACAGACACTTTGACATGGAGCTTTGGTGACAAACCACTTCAATAACAATGTGGTGAAAAATTAAAGTATTTAAGGTAACTCAAACTGAATAGGAAANATTACAGAAAACATGAATAGTCAGTAAAAGAGAAACAACTGGTTTGCATGAAAGAAGAGAGAACACTTCAGTCTGAATGCAATTATTTTGTGAAAGCTGCTACAACAGCCCACAGAACCTCATTCGTGTTGGTTTTCATACATTCAACCTCAGGGTCTAAATCCAGGAGCTGCCGCACTCTCTTTGTGGCTAAATCATACTGCTCATCCAGGAGCGGGGCAAAAGCGTTCTCCAGGACATCTGAGGCGTGGGCTAAATACACGAGCGCCAGCAAGCGCTTGTCCATGCGGTGGGGGTCGTTCACCCACTTGTCAAGAACTGCCTCCTGAACCTTCTTGATGAGGCGCTGTTTGATGTTGTTGTTGGTGAGAGGGTGTGTAGTCATGTCAAAAAGAAGGAAGTTCTGTTTCTCTGTTGTCAGTACACCTTTTTCCACTAGATTTTTAGCTAACCGCTCACGGACATTTCGTAGTTGGTAGTGCAACTTCAGCGGGTTCCATGTTTCACCTAAAACAGCAAGAAAACCACACAACACTCAGACAAAGTTTAAGCTGCACTGTTGCAGTGATTTTTTTCCCCCTCTGTGGTGCAGAATGAGCTGTCAAAATCATACAGCAGACTACAAGACACTGTGCTCCTGTCAGCATTTCTCTGATCCCTGGCACAGAGGCAGAGACCAAGAGAACCTCCTTGGAGGAGCTCTGAGGTACATCTAAAGTTTGGATGAAACGATAGCTAAGTCACCTCTTGATTACAGATATGACAAATACACAAAAACCTTGTCTTGTAAAACAAAAAACAAACCAGTTATGCAGAATGAATTTACTTTTAGTAACAATAAAAATAAATTAAAATCAAGCACCTTCTACAGTCTTTGTGCATTTTTCTGAGTCCAGCCTTTTACCATGTCAGAGACTGGAAGAAGTGTTATTGCTTTTCTTCTGCCACAGAGACAAGCTAATGCACACCTATGTAGTGCATTTCTTTATTTCTCCAGGTTTTCACTCTTCTCCCTCTTCCTGTCTCCACCAGATGAAACAGCAATGATGTACTGTGACAGGGGTGGGCACACATGAAGAACATGTTGGGCAGAGCCCTTAATGTTTCTACATAAACTATTTCTAATGCCTTTTGTCAAGGCAGAAGAACTGTGCACTTCAGAGTGTGTGACTGTGTGTGCATAGAGGAGGAAATTGAAAAAGCACAAAATCAGCATCAACAGCTCCTGATAAAGCTAAAACTGTTTTGCAGTGAGAGTTCTACCTTTGTTTAAGAGCTTACTTCACAGACTAAAAATTTTAAATCCAGCTTATTAAGTATTTATCGTAAGAATTAAAATCCCCTCCTGATGTAAAAGACTATGCATTTTAATGGGTAAGAAAAGGAATAGCATTAAATATTTCTTACATAGATGGAGGTTTCCCATGAACAATATGAGAATTTCTGTACCAAACTTTAGAAAAATTTATTGGTTAGCACAAAATAACAACAAGAACAACAACAGTAAGCCACAGGTGACTTCGAGATTTCTCCCACCGTGCTGGAGGGTGACACACACTGTATCCAAGTAACAGCCAAGATAAGTAAACAAATGAGGTGACTCCAACTGCAGAGTGAAAGGTAGAGAACCAACCAGGCCTGAACTACACAAGTCCTTAGAGGTCTCACACAGCATTGAATGCGATTCCCCAGTTTAATCATGACTGGAACTATCACACGAACACAGAAAGTGGTTTTCTTACTACCTTTCACAGGGCAAAGGCTATTTCCTCGATTTTTGTACAGTTGCCATGTGGACAAAACTCAATGCTGTGGTGACACCTTGTGACCAAGCTCCTTAATTACACAGACACTTACAGACACAGATGTTTGCTACATCTACAGGAAAAGCGACATTTTGATCCAAACTTCTGTATTCCCTACCCTTGCTTTCCTTAGAGGGTACCTTATAAACGTAAGCCTGGGAAACATCACCTTACATGTCTGTATACTTATTTCCATGATGGCTTTGAACTCACATATACTGTAACTCCAAGGAGCACTCTGCACCACTGAAATTATGGACAGAGTAGCTTTTTTCCAGGATTGACCTGGTCTCCAAAGCAAAATTCTAACAGTTTATGAATTTATTACATGAAACAAACCAAAGCAAAACCAACCAACCAACCAACAAACAAAAAAAATAAACCTGCCCAGACCCACTGAAATATTTTTCTTCAGAAGAACAGATCTGCAAACCGTGGGAAATGCAAAGAACACTAATGCCATCCAATAATTAGCAATTAATAAACATACATTAGTAGAAATGATTGATTCAAGCCTTAGCCACAGAACTGATGATAATTATCTTCCCAGAGCCAAAGCTCAGCAGGGTCAGGAAAACCTTAGCTTAGCTCAAAGAAATCCTACAACACTAGTTCATTCATTAGCTGACCTTTTTTGAGCCAGTCCTAACTTGATGCGCATTGAACTGGGAGAGGAGGTGAAATGTCAGCACAAATGATGTATTTGGGACAAGAAAAATGAATTGTTTTTGCAGGCTGTAAGAGGGAAGGGGAACTGAGTGAGAACTGAACTGCACGGCTCTGCAGCAGCCATGCCCCACCCCGACATGGGCTGCTTTGTAGTCCAGCCACCCCCCTGCCTGACAGCCAAGGAGCAGGAGAGGACAGATGGCAAGGACCTGAGAATGAACTGGTGTGCAAGGAAGGCTGTTTAAGGTGGTGCAAGATGAATGGGAAGAACAAAGGAAACAAGAAAGCAGAGAAAGGCGAAGAGACTTTGCTCATTTCTGCAGCTCATCAGTTGCAAGAAGTAACAGATTTTACACAGGCAACTTCCAAGTCCTGTTACCCCCGACCTCCCACTCACGCTATTGAAAAAAGAGGATTTTTTCCTGTGCTGTTTGCACAGCTCAAGCACAGCTCTGATCTACTCCAAGGAAGCTGTATTTATGTGTTTTGTGAAAACAGACAAATGCTGGTGATCAATTCTGTCCACAGTTCAGCCTGGGGAGGAGAGAGCTCTAAGGAAACCTTGCTGCAGCCTTTCGCTACTTAAAAGAGGAATACAAGAAAGATGGGGTCAGACATTTTAACAGGGCCTGGGACACAGAGTAATGGTCTTAAAATGAAGGAGAGCTGACTGAGATTAGATACAAGGACGAAATTTTCCACAGTGAGACACTACAATGGATTGCCCAGAGAGGTGGTGGATACCCCGTCCCTGGAAACATTTAATGTCAAGTTGGACGGTGCTCTGAGTAACCTGGTCTAGTGGAGGATGTCCCCGCTGACTGTAGAGAGGCTGTAAAATTCCCTTCCAACCCAAACTATGCATAATTGACATTTCATTTTTTCGCAACTATTTACTAGCACTACAGGGAGAGCTGTGTGCAAAGTACTCATCTTGAAGACTTTGCTTTGATCAACAAGAAGTATCTAACATTTTAAAATATTTATTACATTTCTTCAGTTAATGAAAAAATAAAACTCCTAATGCGTGATTTTTTCTTTATGATTAATGGCCAAATCACCCTCAAGTTCTACATGTGAGCTATGAGCTCTTCGCCTCCTTTCTTTATTGAAATACCTCAATACTCAGTCTATACAGTCAGGCTCCAAACTTCCACTAACCCTCATTTCCAAACACAGAGAAAGGGAGTTACATCTCCAGGGTGCAGTCCTGATTTACTCCAGACTCAGTGGAAGGCACCTCTTCCACTGAGTTGAGATGTCCTCTGACACTTCCATGCAGATCCTTTCTGTACCAAGTTAAGTCAAAAGCAACAGTTACTAATATTTGATTAAAGGCTACAATCAACAAGAGACTACCCTAGAGGACAGACTAATTAACTTTTCTGCATATTTTCTCTCAAAAAACCTTGCAATGTAATCTCTAGTGATGCCATATAATTAGGTTTATTTGGATAAAAAAAGCAAATACGTTATGTCCAAGGCTTACCACTAAGCAGTTCAATCCAATTTTGTACTGTTTCAGGAGGCTGGGTCTCTTTTATGTGTTTCAGAGCTTCATCAAGCAAAACATCCCCTGTAGGAGCATCTGACTTGCAAATCACCTAAGAATGAATAAAACACAGTCAGTATTTTGACATAATTCATATATGACAAACACACTAACTAATAAAAAAACCCCTACCTGTTATGAAAACCAAAAGAATTTTTTTAAAAATAAGGAACTCTCTCTTAAGAATATGCAATTTTGAAAACCCAAACCTTTGTTGGTAAAAAAAAATCTGTGGCTTTAAATCAAAAAAAGTCTGAGGTTATCTGTAACTTAAATTAACCTTCAGGTGCTAAAATTATAGTATTAATAACAAAACCTAATTTTTTTAGGGAAAATAACTCACTTACCCAGCCAGGCCTTTTGCTACCTCCCCAAAACAAAGTACGCTACACTAAATTAGTCTCTGAATACAGTCTCTTTTACTTCTTCAAGTAAATTTATTTAAAATACAGAGTTAAACAATACGGTTGCATGAAAATAACAAAAAAACAATGAAAAAGTGCAAAAGCTAGTTTTCTTCAATGTACTAATGGATAAAAATAGGTTCATAACAACACTTGCAAGCTTTGCAGCTCTGAAGAACTGCCAGGTAACGGAGTTTCATTTAATAACAGTTAAAGCACACATATTAGGGAAAATACGTATATATTAATAAACCCCTTAACATGCAATAGTAAATGCAATACCATTTAAGTTTGTTATTTAATAACTTCGAAAATTATTTGAGTTCTTCACTCAGGAAAGCACAACAAAAAAAGTTATTCAGCGTAACATACTAAAATTTAAGAATTTTAAACAATTTTCTCCTGCTTGTTTACCAGTATAAGTAGTTATAGAAACCATGTACAAATACAATTATTTTTCTGGATAGAAAATCAAGAGCACCGAATGAAAGCTTATAGATTAAACTAGCTGAAGGCAGTATGTTTAAATAAAATCTTTCTTTATTTATAGAAGAATAACTACACATGTTAATAATAGTAATAGTAGTTGTTGTTATTAGTGTTGTTGTTGTTGTTGCTGTTGTTGTGGTTATTATTATACCTGGCAATTTAAATAGTTTTACAAGTTAGCACTTTATAAGCATCAGGTAAAAGGTAGCAGGCAATTGACAGAAAAATGAATACATCAACACAATGCCATATATACACACATATATATATATGTATGTATGTATATATATGTATATACATATATACATACATCTATGAAAAGCAGAAGTGAAAGCTCTTATTTTTCCTAACACTTCAGAGTAATCAGAAAGGTGTTCTGAAAATGTCCTACTGAAATATATCCCAAGTTTTTTTCTGTTCCATAGTTCCAATAATCCTGTCTACAAACAATAGAGTGCAATGCATTTTCATAGGGTCTATTGATAACAATGAAATGAGCTGCAAAGAGCTGAAGTTGTTGATAACTTTAACCCCAATGGTAAGACAACTTCAAAACATGATCCCCAGGTGGTCTGCAAAAGTGTACAAAATCTATGAGATTAAATTAGAATTGATCAAGAGATCTTTGTGAGTACTTAACAGGTTATAGCTGGAACGATTTTCAAGTTCAGATGGTCTATATAAAGCACAGAAACTAAGATTTTCAATAAAAATCAGCAAGAATGAACCAGTGCAAAATGCCAGGCTAAAAACAAAGTATATTTAGATCTAGAAAGTGAGATATTTTTAAAAAGAGGGTAAAAACCAGTAGTTTAAGGTGCTTACTTTGGGAAATAAAAAAGACACCAGCTTAGTCTGGAAATACAGAAGACTTCAACAGGCAAATTAAACACACAGGGAGCTGCTGAACCCCATTCAAGTAGAGAATTTTAAGACTGAACATCCACCAGAGAGGGATCAGAGAAACCTCACTACCTGTTACTCCATCAAGATTAGACCGTTTCTTGAGATACTGCCCAGATCTCCATTTTGGGTAGATCATTCCAACATAAACTTCAGATATTTGGTTTTAAGAACACATCTGCACTTTAATCCAGACAATCCCTATTTGAAACTAAACACACAACAATACCTGTTTATCTTCCTGATTTACAAGCTTTCACAGCATCACTTAAAACCTTCATTAAACCATATAATTATATTAGACATCTTTCAGCTTTGTATCAAGATCCTGAATTTTTGCAAGTGTCTCTTCTTCCATTATACAGGAGCATACTTCAAAATGGGATTTTAAGCTGCTAGATTGGAGCTACTAATAGTCACCTCTCAGATACTCCTTTAATAATTAGCCTAAACACACCCAACTTACTAATCTTCCTTTCTTTCCAAAACCGACATTCACACAGTATTTTAGTTTCTTTCGAGTGCCCCGTGTTTAGTTTCACAGTAACCTCAGTCACACTGGATTCCTCCAGCCTGCTGCATGCACTGGTACCTGGCACTCACCATCCCGCCTTAGCAGGCAAGATGTAAGATGGGGAGTCATCTTCTTAACCTGATTTATTATTAAAAACAAACAAACAGAACAAACCTCACTGAGGAGATTACAAATGCTTTTAAATCTAGGATATAAGTAAAGAGATTTATGAAGTTTAGGAAATCGCTTTCCTTGCTTATTTGTGTTTAAAATACTTTTTTCTACCACAGCAAAGGTAGAAATGAATACAACACACCAGAATAGTACCAACCTAAACATGCAGGCATTTTGAGGAAAGGAGCAGAGAGGCCTCAATTCAACTCATGAGGATCCATAAGCTCTTATGAAGCCACAGTGCACAGTAATTTTGTTCCCAAGTTTACCTATCTCTCCAGCAGCAATACTGCACTGTTTTTCCACTTCTCTGCTACACTGAATAGCCAGAGCACTGTTTCTTCAGTCAAGATTATGTTTTCCCTCAAATAAGTGTATGTTGGTTCACACTTCCATAATATTTCTCTCCTGGTCCCCTTCCTAGCACATGGAGACAGGCAACAGCAGAAGCCCAGCCACTTCTGAATCTTCACAGATCTGCTCTTTCTTGAAGGACTTAGTGATGAATGCTTCTTGGCTAACACTCTTCAGAGTGGGAAATCAGGTGGGTTGGGATCTCATGAGCTGAATCACCACAGAAGATTTAACATTCACAAGGGGGATTTTTTTCCTCTCCTTAACAGACGGACTAAGGTAGAAAAAGGAGCAAAGATCCTGGTTCTTCAGAGATGCTGGTCCTTAGCCTGACTGCAAAATAATTTTCTTTATTACAATTTTTCAGTGATTGATCAGGTACTAGATTTGTCTGGTACTCTTCTACTAAGGAAATTTCAATTATACAGCGTATTTAATTTGCATCTTTCACAATGCAGCTCTGCAATTAAACAAAGCTGAAGATTAAGCACTTCTTGAGCTGATGTTTAAGTAAACTTCATTTTCTAGTTTTAATACAAATATTCACTCATGCATGAATTACTCAGAATTGTCAGCAAAAAAATACTGAAGTAAATCTGCCAAGGATTTGTTGGGATTCTTTTTGCTTTTAATAACTCTTATCGATTTGGTTTGCTCTCTGAGGCTGTAAGGCAATGTAGAGTACCATCTTTATTCTCAATAACCACTTGCAAACCTCAACATCCATTTACTTGTTTCTAATATTGATCCCAGTAGACAGAACTCCAAAATCAAGCAACGATTACATACTCCTAAGCCAAATTTACAAGGATGTTGCAATTTGTAACACATCATACCAACTTACAAAGTTTCACTAAGGTCAATCAAGTCCTTGTGTACTCTTTTCTCAGTCTCATTTGACTCTCGGTGGCCTTCAATCATGCATTTAATGACTCTTGTTCCATTTGGAAGGGCAAAATACTATCACAGAGATCAACCTGATTTAAGGCTTTAATCATTGCAGCTATTATTTTTTAAGTTAATTATATAACCAAAGCCACAGTTAGCTGGTTATAAATCTGTGCTACTGCCCAAAAAACTAGTTCTACCCTCTTCTTGCCCTCACCTTATCACTTGTGCCCCACCTGATAACAAGATCAGGAGAGTGGTTCACGCAAAAACTAAACTGATCAAAGTAAATTAGTTCTTGGTCACTGAATCACAACCTTGGATGTATTATTAGACAGCTCTTTCCACTTATTAGGCACAGTATCTATTTCACAGCCAAACCTAAGGACATGGGGAGCAACACCTGCAGAAGAGGTACAAGGAAGACATGTGACAGAGCAGCGACACTTAAATCTGGCCAACTCAGGAACAAGACTGAAATTTAGCGTTAAAGGAAAACTTTAAATAAAGTGCCACAACACAAGTCATTCACAAGAATGATTTCTAAACTGATGGAGGTGATGTGGTTAGGGATTTTATTTGCAGGAAAGTACTTAAGCAGAAAACAACCTTCATTTAAATTTTAAATTAATGCCTATTTTTATAGAACCCTCCTGCCTGAAAGCAGAGAAGTATCTCAAATGCCTTAGAACAGCAGAAAAGGAAAACCTCTAAACTGCGTAGCTTTTAGATCAACTTACACATCTACCCAATCCCAAAGCCACATGATCAAATTTAACAAAAAACACCCAAACACAAACAAAGAAACCAGACCAATAATTTTGCTTGTATTCTTTAGCGAATATACACACAGGTTATTTTTCCGTTTTCCTAGAAAACCCAGCAACCTCACAGTTAATATTTCAAGTAGATAGAGCTGACAAGGCTTTCACAGAATGAAAATAACTCCTGACTGAATGCCTAAGAAGAACATTACTGAATGCCTAAGAAGCCAAAAGCTCTGGAGGAAAAAAAAAATGTGCGAACTAATCAATGCTGAATATGTTTAAATGAGGCTAAAAGAAGTATGGGCTGTTTTTCAGAACAGAGGTTCGATTTTTCTGAAGTGAAGGGAGCGTGGAAAAGGTTGGGGAATTCACAAGCTTTCCTCAAAATTTAACAAAAGATAATATTAACAGGGAAATGTTCCATAAGAGAATTTATTTGTGGTGGACAGACAACATTAACCAGGTTTTCAATAAGCTTATGGTACGAGTATCCTCTAATGCTGATGAAGTAAAAATTCTTCCACAAGCGTGACTTTGCACATTTTGTACAAAGGAAAAATTCAGTGGTAAAAGTAAAAAATAAAGGCCTCAAATCTTCAGCCTAATTCTATAAAGGACCTTAGAAATGTGGCCATCTTGAAGGTCAGAGAGCACAACCAATTTAACACATCAGATTCATGCCTGAACTAGATAGTTTTGTGTTCTCAGGGGCCCCAAATAAAAGGATGGTTTCCTCCCCAGGCACTGCAAGCACAAACTGCAGCATTGTGTACACCAGAAGTAAACTGGTGGCTTGCAGGACACATCTGGCATCTGGCAGTTACCCACTCATTTCAGCCTCAGCCCACATCCCACAGGCATTGCAAAAGCCAGTTCCCTCAGCAGATTACAGCTGGTGCCACTGGCAGTAACTGCTGCCACCGCACCCTTGCCAGAGCCACGGCCGACGGTTGGTGCAAGGTTCCCAACAGTACCAGCAGCACGTCCAGAGAACAAACATGGGCACACCAAGTACCAGAGATCTTCCAAGGCACTTCATCTCCCCACTGAAAAACTTTTTACTTTTGCACATCCACTTGAGGTCATTACTCAGAATCACCACATAAAGAAAAAAAACCCCATCCTTTTACTTAGAAGCAGTTGTAATTTATAGCTCCTATATTGTGTGGAGCATGACAAGTAAATGCGATCATTCTCCTGCACTTACCTTTCTTGTTAGCAGACTTTTGCGCCTCATTCCACAGGCCTCCAGCTGGAGACGCCCCCGCAATGCCAATTCAATTAACATACAGCCACGCAGTCCGGAGGAGATGCAATCGTTCCAGAACGACGTGTAACCCTGTGAAGAATGGAAGACACTAAGATATCTCCATCTCCACCTGAAAGCGAACAGAAAAAACGCCTTGCTGCATTCTGTAAGCAGTTCTCCTGTTTTCATATTTTTGAAGTGGCATCACTAGTCACTATCACTCCTGCCCTGAAAACATGAAAGAGAAACAATCTCATCCTCTATTAGTTTTGAACTCAGTCTCTGCCTTTTGAAGAACTGGGATTCCTCAGGAAAATGATACAGAATGGAAGAGGGCGATACCAAGAACTGTGAGGTACAAAGTGTAGTTTTATACATAGCCAAATAAACATACGACATTTTTAAGACATCAAGCATGTGGCATTACTGACATCACACGGCCTTATGAATGACTGAGAAACATTAACGTGGTTTTACACGCATAAACAGCATGGCACTGATAAAGCAATAATAACCTGAAAATGGATATTAAGTTAACTACGGAGTATACTGGAAAACACAAATGCAGCAATCAGCACAAATCACAGAAGAGATTCTTTTGACTTGAACATTGTAAACTAAAAGACAAAAGCTTTCAAAGAAATATTTGGAACGGCTACCATTTTGCCATTTAAATCCTGTGTTTTTACAGCTTGAAGCATCTAGTTCTTATACAAAGTGCAAAGCTGCAAACCACATTTATTTTATGAACCACACCACACCTACCATGATTTATCTCCATTTCTGCATTGATAGCTGTCTGCTTAAATGGCAGAACAGATCACTTGACCCAACACATTTACTCATCAGTATCTAGAAACACAACTATTGACTTTTGCACTCTATTGCTCAAGAGTTATGACCAAAAAAAATCTTAGAAAAAGAATTATTTTTTATCTATGGAGTAGCCAACAGTGTTCTTGCATATTTTTAAATATTTGAGTATCTAAGACAAAGCAAAATTATTGAGAAATGTTCTGCCTTTTGAGAAATGTCCATAGAAATGTTTGATGTGATTCAAAAAGATCTTTCCAAATTCCTCTAGTGAAGCACTTCTGAAAATGCTGACTTTGGGATACTTTAGAGAAAGGTGCTGTACCCAAGACAAGGCAGTGGGGAAGAGCAGAAGAGAGCTCTGCTTTTAATAAATTTGTCTTAACCAATAACCAAGACTAGCTTAAATCAAGAGCAAGACAATCTTATTCTTTTTGCAGACAAAAGCCGCCAGTGTATAAAAATATATATGCAAGACCAGTGTATAAAAATACAATACAAGATGCACATATCCTAAGTCCCCTAAATTTACAAATCAGTCTCTTAACCAATGCCATCAAGTACAGATTTCCAGGAATGTGAGAATACTTGCTTCAATTTTGCACTTAGCTGTTTTCAAGAGCTATATTATACAGATGACCAGTATTTCTGAAAAGTCTACAAAAGCCCTGAATCTCTAAGGTAATTACCGAAATAAGGTCCCATATATTTATTTAAAACACCATAAATACAAGTTTGGAAAGGCATTTGAGAAGTTATCTAATCAGCCTTCTACTCTAGCGTTGATACTTTGCAAGTATCAGCTACTCTTACGATGCCATATATAATTAAGATTTTGGTTGGCACCAGACACTTCTTTGCCAAATAACAGACACGATAAGATGTAGTATTTGCTTGAGCGGGAAGAGATATGACTCCCACATTCTATTTCCAATCAGTCTCCACATAGTAATTTCTGAAGTCAGACAATACACACACAAACTAAAAACCTACTGCACAAACTCACAGGCACAATATATTTATACTTTATATTCACAGAGAGTTTCATATTATTATGCAAACAATAAAAGTGCTGATGCTTCTCCCTTTTTTTAGTAATGAAAGCTGAATTTATTTTTAAAATTACTATTCCTCAATGAAGTGACATTAACTACACCACTCCCAGCACCAATTACCAGATGTAAACTCCTCTGTTCCAGTAGTTAACATGGATGGCCATAAGCTGATGGTTGCAGAGAAATAAGGGCTCCTAAGATAATTCAGGTTGAAAGTGACCACAGGAGTCTCTAGTCCAACCTCCTGCTGCAAGCAGGTTCAGTTATGAAGTCAGGTCAAGTTGCTCAGGGTTCTATTCAAGCATGTCTCAAAAACCTCCAAGGATGGAGACTGCACAACCACCCAACAGTTTTTAACCAAGTGATCCTAAAAGACAGCTCAAAAAGATTACATCCTTCGTGAAAGGAGCTGCTTGCTCTGGTGGGTTAGATGACACTGAAGTCATGAGAATGTACACTCTGTCACCATCTTCTTATTTTCTTTCTGCCCCCCAGGCTCAGAGTTCACAGGCAATCCTCTAGAGAAGGAACATTATATTTCCATACACAGAAATTGCACAGCTATTAACAGTTAGGAAAGAGATTCTTTTCAATCCATTAAACTGCTCTTTCCAGACTGTTCAGGTAGATGAACTGGTTGATTTTGACACCTACTGCAAAGGTATCAGCCAATCAAAGGAACCTTCACAGAATATCATTTTAGCCACAACAGTCTAACTAAATCATCCTTTAAATTAACTCTAACTTCCTGGAGTAACTAAAACTGAATGGGAGACAGTTATCTTCGACACTCCAAACACCCTCTTGACACCTACTTTAAATGGCATACACCATAACTAGAAACGGTGCACAAAAGAGAAACAAAGGGGTGGAGATGAATAATATATGGAGAGGTGGAATGGCAATATAGAATAATGCACTATTTGTAAAGGAAACAAGGGCTAAGAGGTGATAAACAAAGCTAGCTCACAGGTTAGGAGTCAGTAGACAACTTATTTTCTGTTTTTCCATCACATTGTTTTAACAGGAAGGCAAGCATGTTTTAAAAATCCTTTAAAAAACAAGATCAATAATGAAGTTCGACAGACAGCAACGGATCTGTAAACCACACATGGACCAGGATGAAGTCAATGTATACTGGGGGAATTGTCATCCTGAGCCCACCCTCTCCCCATTACAGCAAGACAGGGAAGTAGTTTTAAAAACTGTTCAGTTATTCCAAATTCCTCGCACTCTGAAAACCCTCGACTGAAGATCAAACACCACTACTTAGAAATGCAACTCATTCCACTATTTAATGCTCTTAAACAGCACTAGTTTTCTCACAAATACAACACCAAGTATTTTTGCATTACCTGTCTTCCTGCAAGCCTTATAGTTTTATAAACTTTCTAACTCAAAGAAATACTTATTTCATTAAAGTTGCTAAGCAGCAGGGGGGAAGACTTACAAAGCAGGAGATTATTTTTATCTGACAGCAATCACACAAGAATAGCACTTTAAGCTATGAATAGCTTGCAAGACAAAATTTTAAATCTACAATGACTCAAAGATCAAAAAACTGTTTACAACTGCCATGTTTATTTACACAAACACAGCACAAAAGCATTTTTCATCAGACGTGACCTAGAAACTTTCAGCTAAAAACTAGTTTTGCTAGGCAAGCATAAAGGGAAATAAGAATAAAGTTTACACCAAATACTTGTTACCACATTAACTTTGAAAGCTCAGACTTTCTACCCTGGCGTGGCAAAGCACAGAGCTAAGACTAAGATTCTCTTTCTGCTTTAGGAATAAGTTATTCAAAATCCATGTTCATTAGGCCATTTCTTTCCCACCAGCTATGGGACTTACTAACTTTTTCCTATTCCCTTCCCTTTTGCCTGACTTCCAGCTCACACAGGTATTCCTGTTCAGTTATTCATTAATCACTTGAAACTCCTACCTATTAAATAGTCCATTGTATAACAAAGGCCAACTACCTAAACTACCTTACTTTCCACTTTCTGCTTCTACTTAGTCTCTTTAGATCCAGGAATTTAGTTGAGAGATTTTAAAATTCAAAAGCTTCTTTGTAATTTTTTTTCTTTAAAAGGCTAACACCTTATCTCTGATCCAACAGCGCACTGCAGCCATGACCACTATAACTTCACAAGTACGTAAAAAAATCAGAGTGAGAAGACTAACGTGATCAGATGTACCTGAAGGTATTTGGTGCCAAGTATGTTAGTGACTTCTACACAATTAAGGCTGCTTTAAGACTTGCAAAAAACTTCAAAATCATTTCACTTAAGCACTAAACAGCCAACCTTCACAGAGCAGTGACTCTCACCGTTACCTCTCACATCACTACTACTTAGCTTCCAGGCTACTGTCACACTAGCTCTATTTGAAACAAACAAACAAAAAATAACTAAAAAAATGAACAAACAGGAAGAGCCCAATGAACGAATATGACTATTTTCTATTTCTCAAATGCAATTTAAAGTTAACCAGCAGTAACAGTGCAAAAAATGCAATTAAGTTGTAGATGTCATTCTATGTTTATATAGACAGAGAAGTAATCCCTAAAGGATTACAAAGTTAAAAACAAAAAAAAAGCAAAAAAAAGAAAAAGAAAACTTTCTGAATAAAATACAGAACAAAATACTCAAAAAAGACACACAAAAGACTGGTAATCTTTTACTCAAGAATACTTTGTTTTATATGTCAGAGTTGCTAAAAATCTCTTCCCACTACAGAAATACACATTCTCTCTCCACTTCTCAGTTAACTCAGAATAGGTGAACAGCAGTTCTACTATATCTGGCACACACAAGACAGGAGAAGGGCAGAGTAAAAAATCCATGAAAATACCTCAGATTCAAGGGAAAGGAAAGAAAAATGCTTGCAGAGTTACAACCCTGAGGCTTCAAAATGCACACATGGTAATATAGATAAATATGATATGTTTAATTCAGGTGGTTAAGGTCACCTGTTTACAGAACACAGACTGTAGCTGCCAATGCATTCTAAACCAGTCTCAAGCTATTGCAGATTACTCTGCAGACCACAGAGCCATTGCAAATGGAAATCAGCTTCATGCATCTTTAAAGAAAAGCATCATGAAGTCATGTAATGGTCTGCAAAGATAACTCACGGGTTACAGCCACCTGCTTACCAAAAAAAATTAAGTATTTTTTTATTTTAGCACAACAGGCCCCTCAGGCCCATCCTCAGATCCACACAGCCTCATATTCAGTATTACAGGTCAGTGTTAGGTCAAAGTTTTGGCCCTGACTCAGACTCAATTTACATTTATGAAGAACCACAACAGAAGTTGCTCTGGGATAATGCACATAACACTGCCCAGTCTATGCTTCTCTTACTAAATCCTTTTCGTTTTACATTCAAACTTAACAGTACTCCTTACACCCTCACCTAGCACCCTCTACTTAAAAATAAAACTAAAACATCCATGGTAAACAAATAAAACAAACAATTGAAGGGAACCTTCTAAGGAGAAACATCACTACAGCTACCCAAACCCCTGAATTCCCGTTCTCAGGAAACTCCAAATTTTTCTTTTATGAAAGACACAAACAAAAGGACTTGGAAATTTGGTAAATTTCTGAAACTTCGTGTACAGACAAAACAAATAAAATGTTGGTTAAACTCTGTCCAGCCACGGCAGCTCAATCAGAAGGGAAGATGGCCAACTATCAGAAAGCAGAAGTGAACAATTACAGCTCCTGAGGAGTTTGGAAGTCCCAGCTCCGAGGTATTACTCCTTACAGTCTAGTCAGAAGACATCAAATCCTTAGCTTCAGGGTTTATCAGCTAGGAGGCACAATCCAGGTTAAAGAAAGCTTTCACATTAGCAAACAGTAAATTCTGAATTTACAGGTACCCTGTTCTCTATTAGAATCGTATTTCAGAAAAAAAATTGCAACAAGTTCTACTTGGATGATGAAAGGTAAGAAAAACTAGACTTCCCAAACTCAATGGAGTTTGCTGTTACTTTTATTACTTCTGCATAGATGGCCCTCAAACACTCTGCTGAGCAATATAAAAGCTCTGAAACACAAGACTATTGGTTTGTTTATATACAAACAAGTGTTGAACTTTCCCGAACAGGGGTTTCTTCCTTGCTATATATTCTTTCCAATATATGGCAGACTATTTTCATGGTAAGTTCTCCAAAATCACAGATGACAAACACAGTGGAAAATATTCCAAAAAAAATTGCTGGGATCAGGGGAAGTTACTGAGGACAATTATCTCCAGGTCCAATTAGGGACCCTTGCCAAATACACATGCCAAAATAGTAATTACACCGTTTCGAAACACGTAAAACACACAACGTTCAGTTCTACTGTTCAGATGACAATAAGAGGAAACAGTTGTCAAAAGCTGTAAGTCTGAGATGGACTAACTAAAGTGAATGTGGAACTTGGAAAAAAAAAACTTTTCAAAATCAGTTCAGGTCATCTGCAGGACTGGACAAGGTAAACTGAGTCATCTGCTGGTAAAAATTTTATATAAGCTGCTTTTCATGCTGAATAGCACAATTAGCAAAGAGTCTACTTAAATCTAGCATTTACACAGCAGTCTCATGGAGGAAAAATGTACCTGCATGCTCACTGTGTGTAGTTAATTCTGAGAAAGACTCATGTTCTATATATACATAAATTCAGATTTCTTTTCTTAGAAGTACTAAAAGTGGCAGAGAGAAACACCAGGGGAAAAACAGCAGGAAAGAAACAGGACAAAATGATACCCAGTGTTCAATTACTTTCCCAGCACAAGCAACTCTTGTGAATCACTACTTTTTACCCTGGAGAGATTCATTTCAGTTTTACTGACCTTTCAGATCGGTATCATCACATCTCATTTTAACCTTGCACAAAACCTTGCATGTAACTGGAGATGGTACATCCTCCACCATATCTTCATTTTTAGCTGCTTGAGGACTAAACCCAAGGAAGGAGTCCAAAGCCTGAACTGCTGCTGAAGACAAAGTATTTCTTCAGTCCATGGAAGCACAGCATTCTCTCTCCTGAGCCCACAGCAGCATTTGTATAGTCAGCCAGATGAGAAAGCAGTGTTTCTAAGAGCTAATGGCCAGTTTCCCCACCTGATTCACCATGCAGGTGTACAAATTTCAGAGACAGCATGGGCAAGGGAAGGAACACGGTTGGGAGAGACAGCAAAACGTAACAGTATCCCATTCAGTGACAACCCACACTTCAATAGATGAACTGCGTTCAAATCCTGGAGAGTTTTTATAACCCAAATAGCTGCAGCTAGAACTTGGTCTTTGGAACAAAGAACAAAGGAAAAAAAAACTGCACATTATTGGGATACCTGTTCTGAAGCCATTCATGACCAAAATCTGCTCAGAAAATACAAAAAGCATAAAGCTTAAGGTATCACGCACTATTCATCGTTACCTTCAGCTCCCCGTTTTGGACTTCAGCAATGACTAACCTGATGATCATAAATTGGAAGTTATATCATTTAAATTTGACAAGACAGCAATAGCATCCCTTTCTGATTCTCTGAAGCGACAGCAAGTTCTTTCAGAGATGCCTACTAGCCTATTATTAGCCAACACAAAGCACAGAGAGAACATAATATAAAATCATCATCTGTCACCCATTTGAAACCTACTGCAAAAGACAAGCAGAGACAATTTATCTTGAAACAGAGGCTATGGAAAGTTGTATTTCATAATGGACTTAATCACAATTGTGACACAGCTGTCACTTTTTTAGTCAAGGAGTTCCTCCCTGAAGTAGTAGTTTTGTGATCACAGGAAGACAGTTGAGGAGAATAGAAGGGAAAGGATTAACAGCATACACTGTCCAGGTGCTCTGCAGCAGGTGAAAAGTTATTAGGAACTTTGGTCTGACTCATGTCTTTTCATGTCAGAGATGACTGCTTCCTTCCCCCTGCCCCCTATCTCCAACGTAAGGATCGGTCACAGGAGACTTTAGATATGATTGTTCATGAAACAAACACCGCCTAAAAGTATTTTGATTTTAATGACGAGTATCAGTGGAGTGAAAAGCATAGGGATATTGTTATGAATGGATGATGTGGGTTTAAATCAGCTCCTGTCTATTGCCCAGGCCTCTGGCAGCAGGCACTCGCATTATTGAGGTGGCCAGCACCCCAAAATCCACTACCATTCACAAGTTCTTTAATAATGGTTGATTTGGTCTATTATAAGATGAATTATTTATTTATAGACACAAAACTAACAGACATAAGACTTAAGACAGACTCCTACTACACAGGGAAAAGATAAAAACAGGCATTAGTATTACACGTGGAGTTAAAGGTACCATTAAATTTACAGCTAGCTAAGAAATAGTATAACTTAGGATTCAATGTTTCTTACCATCCAATTCTTGATGGAGTACACACCGAAGTCCTTTCCCTCAATTTCCGGAAAAGTAACCTCAAATCTGCGTCCAGCTTTGGGGAGAAATCTTCTCACATGTTCCAGAGGAGTGTTTAAAAGATTTCTGCCTCTGTGATAATTGTGCGGGCTATTATAGACATAAGAACTGTGTCTTTTGGTCAATAATATTTCTTTAATCTCTTCTCACACTTGCTTTCCAGACTAAGATGTTGATTCCTAGCTGGGTGTCTGAGTCCTTTTGGTGCCAAAGATACCCCAAGCTGGGCCTGTGACCCGAGTTATCTCTTGCATATGCACCAGCCATCTGTGGTAGAGAGGCGGGTAGATGTGCCCTGCCACAGATATCACATTCCCCCAAAAGACAGCAACCATCTTAATACACTGTTTGCTTTAGCCTCTCTACAACTACTAATATTACTTTGAGTTTTTGAAAGCACTTACCTGAAGAACTTTTACAACACATCTCCTTCAAGCTGCTCCCAAATCCAAATAAGCAAAGTACAAAATATAAGTAGAACATATAGAGAAAGCATAACAAAAGTACTTGGTTTATTACACATAATGTTTTAGTGTAGAATTTCAATTCATTCTGTTGACCCAAAAGCCTAATTTTAAGAATTCCAAATGCATCTATCACCAGCATTCTTCTATAACAGAAACACTATGTCCTCTTGGATTAAATGGAGATACCAGCTGACAGCACTAGGAGAGGACAAGGAACACTACAGAGCATTGTCTTCTAACACCTGTACATGATTCTGTTGTTCCTATCCTTCCTAGCTGAAGGTGAAACTGCTGATTGGAACTGCTGATTGTAGAAAGATAAACTGTCTGATATTGTTACAGGTGAGAAACCTCTTCTTCGTGATAACACAACTACAACCAGAAATCTCAGGCAAATCAAAGACAGTAACTGAGTTACCTGGCAATAAAACTGAGCAATAAGTTTATGGATTCTTTAGATATGAAAAATCTTAAATTACTAATTTATCTATTAATGTTAGGATGTTAGGAACATCATCATTCCCCAAGGAACAACTAATACACTTTTGCATCTCTTGAATGGGGTAGGAGTCAGCAAGAGCGATGCTATAGATGCTTGATTTAATGCTTAGCGTGTTTTATAAAGCATTTGTCCAACAAATCTGACACCTGACTTTTTCAGTCAAAAACTTCAATTACATCATTTTTAGATTATCCCTTAGAAATAACGAACACTAAAAAAAACAAAATCAAGAAAAGGAAGTATTTTCTTCCAGCATACTGTTACAAGAAGCTTCACAATGTAATAGCAGGCAAACCAGTCTTGGAGGAATGAACACAAAATTCAAGAAAGTACACAAACTCTTCCAAGTTCTCAGTGACAAACAGAAATGCTGGTCTGTACTAGAACTCCTCTTCTGCAGCCAGCCAGCATTTGTTCCACCTCAGCTATGTCCTTATACAGACTTCTGCAAATCTCTGATTCAGGTTCAGTAGCCTTAGACAGACTAGACATATAAAGCACCTTGAAGTCCAGTGAGAACCAATTAAAAGTCTTTCTGCCAGCCTAAATAAACATATTTCTAACAATGTGGGAAAAATGCAAACAGAAAACAATTACAAAAGACAAGAAAAAGGAAGAACTACTGCAACATTCATCAAAGACAAGCTGCAATGTCCAAAATGACCTGAATTCTCAAGGTAAAAGTAGACTGCTCTTACCATAGGTATCTTATAGGAACTGATCCATTTTCATCTTCAGGGAACCAAAATGATCTATTCTTTTCTTTCCAGTGCAGGTTATGGTAATTTATACCAACCTGAATGTAAGTGAAATCACAGCACCAGAAGCTGCAGCTGACAGTAAGTCTCAAACAAGATAAGCTGACATAGTCAAATTATGCATGTGCTTTAATGACCCTGAGATTCCTACTTTCTAATATACAATCAATATACATATTTCATTATATTAACTCTAATAGCTATCAACTTACTACCTCTAAGAAAATTTCATACTCCACAACACTACAGTACTGCACAATGCCAGACAGATTTAAATATAAAATCAAGTTCAGCTTCTCTGGCAGCATTCTTTGGCAAGTCCCAAATCAATTTCTTATAGCAAGGAACTGTGTGGTCCTAGCCCAAACTGAAAATAAAATGTTCAGGGTTAGGGTGTCTTGCTTGAATAACTCTTCAATAGTACTTTCAACCTTTTTCCCTCTCAGTGGACTTATCAGACAAGAGAGATAAAAACCTTCACAATTCTGGAATACAAGAATGATGGTTAAGCTGAGAACACATTCAATTTTTTTTCTTCCTGCTTAGATTCCAAGACAACAAGCAATCCTGAAACAGAAAACTGAATTTTGGTTCAGATAGCAATACGGTTCAATAAAATGCATAATTATTAGCAAATTACTAAAAGACAAACCCTCTATTTTCTTTACTAAATGGTTTTCACATCTACTGTCTGTCACATACTGATTTTCTACAGACCAACTTGTTTTAAAACATTTGGTTAAATGCATGACCCAGCTTCACTTGACATGAATGCATTCAGAGAAGGCTATTTTCTAAGTATTATATAGACAAACAATATATTTAAAAACCAAAAGTGACAGTTTCATTTTTCAGGTATCTCTAAAGTGGGCAACAAAGGAATTTCAGATCCAGTAAAAGAAATAGCTGGAAAAAACATTTTGAAGACATTCTGAAGACAAAATAATTTTAGGAGATATTCATCCCTTTTATCAGTCATCCCTCAGAAATCACAGAATTATGTCCTATGATATCCTGTTTCCATAACTTCAGGTAGAAGGGAATCACAAGGATCATCAAGCCCAACTCCTGGCCCTGCACCGGACACCCTCAGCAATCTCACCACGTGCCTGAGGCATCTCCAGAATCTCATTCCCCCCTACATCCAGCGTTGTCCCATCCCAACTGCAGAATCTGGCACTTGCCCTCATTAAACTTCATGCGGTTGGTGATACCCAACCCTCTGATTTGTCAAGGTCTCTCTGCTGGGCCTCTATGACTTCCAGGAGTCAACAGC
Source organism: Machaerirhynchus nigripectus (assembly GCA_013397975.1). Taxonomy (NCBI): domain Eukaryota; kingdom Metazoa; phylum Chordata; class Aves; order Passeriformes; family Dicruridae; genus Machaerirhynchus; species Machaerirhynchus nigripectus. The sequence goes on from VZRQ01000578.1 coordinate 22,458, forward strand.
TCCTCTCAAGTTGGTGTCATCAGGAAACTCCATATAATACTGAAAAGATAAAAACAAGATGCCCAAAACTTCCCCATTTTTTTTTTTAGCATTTGCTTTAGTAAATGCTAAAAATATATTCAAGTAAAACACTGCTGTAGGAATACTCTGGATTTTCTCGTGTCAGAGGAAAAATATTCAAACTTCAAGTCATGTGCAATTTAAATAAACTGGATTCCTCTCCACATTAGATTAGGTCTTTTTCAACCTACACCTAGCTAGCTCTTTCCTGTAAATCTGACTTTCTAAGTAAGCCACCACCTTCTCAACCCAGAAACTTGCAGGAACATCTAATAATACATCCTAACCTAGGAAATTTTTGAAAATTAAGAAGAAAAAGGGAAGCCAGACTGCAGGGGTGTTTATTATTGGAATACTACAAGGCGAGGACTTTGATGTTTGACTCCAGTCCCTCTTATTTCCTCTTTTCATGCAAATGAAATCATTAGCCATTTTACTGGAACAAAAATTGTACTCCAGTTAAAAATAGAAGATAAGTTAGCAGGGGAAATCTCTGAAATGTTCTGACAGTCAAACATAGAAATACTTTAGGAAAGCATGCATACATATTCTTCAAAGCACAGTATCCTTGACAAGCAACTTGTCAGGTATTTGATTAACCTGCCACTGCTTTTAGGAATAAGTAACACACAGCAACTGCTGTCAGGCACTGAAAGCACTAAAGTCAAATGTTACTGCTCACGTTTTCAATCACATACACAGGCATGTTACACAGGCACATCTCTCATTAAAATGAAGATAATATAAAAACCTGAATTTGCTAAAGAGGAGGTAACTAGCACACACACACTGCTGAACCCTTATGAGACCTCCGATTAAATCAACATTTAAGAGTCTGACTGCTCATTTAGAAATGAAAAGACAAACTTAGAAGCCCAACTTTCTTCATGATTAAGTGTATACTTAAGCAGATAATGACTTCAAATATTTGCACGACTCTTGCAAAGCCACCTTGCAACAAGGGCCAATCTCTATTCTCCATATTGGTACAAAATTAAGACGTAATTAGTTTGTTCAATAACCTTTGATTTCAACAAACTGATTGCTACTCTACCTCCTATTGTCACTGAATGTAAAATCTGACACTTATATGAAAGAAATGTTTAATTAGCATTTAGTGTCTCCTACTGCTGGGCTGAGCCTGGGTGGCAGCTAAGTCCCACATAACTGTTCCCTCAGTCACTTTGGCGTGGGTGGAGAGAATGGGAAGACTGTAAGTTAAAAAGCAAAAGTAAGTGACGCCAAACACTTGCTTAGTACCTCCCACAAGCAGCCTGATGCCCAGGTGGTCCCCAAGCTATGACCATCTACCCTGCTCTCTCCACTCTCTTTTTATTGCTGACCATGGAATTGCACAGCCTGGGGTATCCCTCTGGTCAGTTCGGGTCCGCTGTCCTGGCTGTCCCCCCTCCCAGCTTCTTGCACACCTCACTGAAGTAGTGGGCAGACTGAGAAAGAGAGGCAGCCTTGATGCTGTGCAAACACTGCTCAGCAACAGAAAACCCTGGATGCGTGTTATCACCACTGTTTTGTGTTATCAATATTGTTTTGGCCAAAAATAAAAAACATGGCACCATACTGGCTGCTATGATGAAAATTAACTCTACCCCAGACAGGTCCAGTACGCTGCTCGTAAAAACAGTAGGAAAAACCTGAATCTGATATGTCTTTCTAGTACAGACAAAGCAGGTTCTCTATTGGCTAACTAAATAAGAGGTGGAGGTTTCACTAACTTTGACTAACTAATTGATTAAAACTAAAAATCCCTCCTCCAGTCTTATAAATTCAGTGTATCTGCCCCCAAATAAAACATCTACCCTTCTCCTCTCTTCTACCTTTTCCCTTACAGCAGTCACAATTAAAAATACTGTGTAAAACGCTATATTATTTCAAACTGGGGAGCTGCACAATGCTTAATTTTGAGTAATCTGCATCTGGTCATTAAAGTGGATGGAATTCTAGAGGCATGTTTTGGCTCTTTAAAAAACATAGGGGAGAGAGATTCCTCTCTTTATCTAAATCTCCTTTCACATCTTTTTTTCTCCATCTTCTTTTCACATCTTTTCAGACCAAGCTTCTAGTTTCTCACTTGTTTCACTTGTCCAGGTGCAAATAATTTTCAAGAAACAGAGTGTCTTATAATAATGCCATGTCAATATATTTGTTATGCGATGAAATAAAAAGTCCACACACTGCATTGTTCTCACATTGAGAGGAGCAAGTTCCTCCATTTAGTATTCAACACATAGTAACTGTAAACGGGAAGTCTCGACCATAGTCTGCAGAAGCTGCTAAAGCAGGACTTCTATTAAAATATCCAGCTAAGGCAAAGTTGCTGCAGTTAGCCCTTCCTAAGTGATCGGTACAGACAGAACATCCACCTGACATTTACCTCAAGCTACACAATGAGTATCATATACCTGCCTTGGTCACTGTGCACTGCAGAAGACAGAATACTGAAATTATAACACAATACATACGGAATGTTTCTCTTGTGGTAGAGACTGCCCAGTGTGGAAGTGCCATGGTAAAACCAAGTGTCTATTGCCATAAAAAAAAATGCAAGTGCAATGTGCTGTGCTGTACAAGAATGACAAGCTAAATACAAACCTGCTAGAACAATGTACAAAAGAGAGCCTGGCAGCTAAGGACTCTAAATAACACAACTACATGATGCTATCTAGTAAGACCATAATGACAGATGACTAGAAAGTATATAGGAAAAAGCAGCTCACAAGTGCTTAAAAGAGTATCAGCAACAGAACGGTATGCAAAAAGCCTGACACTAATTTCCCAATGTGCTGAATAAAACCTGTAATGTCCACAAATAAAAAATGAGCTTTGAATGTAAGACCTCTCCCATTACAAAAATCTACTAGCTTATAGGGTGCATTATCTCAAAGGTTCATCACAAACAGAGGAGGAAAAAGCGGGAAAAAAGGGTGAAATGCAGTAGTTTAGTACAGGTTGTACTGGGGGAGGTAGGAAAGACTTGGCATGCACAATGCCAGTTCACACTCAGTCTAACAGCTTAGTGATAGTACCACACACCTTTGTGCTCCTACTCATCCAGGCTTACACGCAGTGCACTTGGAGGAAGAGAGCAGTTCAGAACTATTTTATATGCAATCTTGTAATTTTTATGTCTGAAAAGCGCATGTGAAATCCTTCTGCAGTAATATTTTATCAATAATTCTGAGAGAAAGCAAGTTACCGAAATTTATCTAAGACCTCTTTGCAAGCCAGGAAAAAAAACGGTTGTAAGCGGCACATGGCTAGTTAACTAACTATTTTCTTATTTCGCTAAAAGTTATGAAAAAATGGACTGAGAATGTTGTTTGTGCAGAGGAACCCAACTCACAAATTTACTCCAGACTAGCTTCCCCTCTTCCCCTCTTCTCAGTAATGCAACACAGGGATGAGTATGTGCTGTAGTAATTTTTTGATCTGTAAGAAAGTAGTTCTTAAATATACTGTCTGCAACACTTAGTCTGGTCAATCTACCCTAGCAAAGAAGTCCCATTACATGGACCTTGACTAACTGAAATAAGTACTGTAATACTTTATCCACATTAGGATCAAAGAACACATAAAAAATACCACTACTTCTTTAATACAAAATATTATTTTTCCGTTTCATAATTATTTCCCTTCTAGAAGTAAAGAGCAAAACTTTCTTACATATACTTAATGCAAGTTAAACCTTTGTTTAAGAGCACTTAAAAAACTGGAAAGCACTACTTAAAAAGGCTCTGACAATGTTTTTGTCTTTGCCCTACACTAGACAGCTTGCCATAAAAAATGGACTTTGCCACACTCAAAGTTATCCATAGAAAAATAATATACATTACAGATTAACCAGCGTATGAGAGCAGGGATAACCACACCAACTACAAGCAAATGATTTAAAATCAGCATATCCTCCGAAGAGCCCAAAACCAGGATTTACTCAGCAGCATGGTAAAGAAGAACTTTACTCATCTTCTAGCAAAGAGAATTGGGGTACTCCTCCTCCCACACCTCCTATCTTCTCCTAGTAATTTATCTATGTAATTTCTCCTGTAATTTATCTATGGACATGAAATAAAAAAATAAAAAATACCAAAAAGGTAGGCAACTATGAAAGAAAGAATTTTTCACCACAGACATTACACACTTTGTTGTTATTAGGCCCTGGACATTTGAGAAAAAGCATGTCTTTGTCCAGGTTTCAACACACTCATACATCACTCTTCCAACTGCAATGCGAATGAATTCCCAGTAGATGCCTCTTCAACTTACACTTGTTTGTCTCAGAAATTTTCCAGCAAAACTTGGGCGCTTCTAAATTGATATTCAGCCTCTTGCTGAAACTTTTTTTAATGAGAAGAAAAAAAAATCCTAAAAGGATACAAAGAAGACTTTTCAAAACCTGTTAATTTCTTACAAAGGCAAATCCCCTCAGACGTCTGCATCATAGTATCAGTTTCACCAAGTCAAATCTTAAGAGCAGGAAAAACACCACACACATTTTAAATGTTTTCAAAATTCCTATGTCACCTTTCACGCAAGTATCTTTAGGATTAAAATACAAAATTCAGAAACCAATTGAGACACTCATATTTGTAAGAATAACAAAGAAACTACATTTTAGTACTAATCTGATCAATACAAAATAGCCCACCTGAAGCAGGCACACTGGTTCCCTAATAGCTTATTTCAATGCAGTGAAAGCTGGAGAACTTCATGTGACCTATCTGGACACAAAGCTATGCTGCAAAACCAAATCTTCAGTAATAAATGAAATCTGTGTAGGCCAAACACGAGCAACAAAGATCCAAGATAATTTCTGTACCTAATAAAGTGATTTAACATTACTTTACGTCCACAAATGAAATTTTAGTCTTCAGCTAAGAAAGGGTAAAAAACCCAAGAAATATTTAACATTGCAGCAGACTGCGGTACCCAGATATTTTTCAGCATACTTTACATGAGTATTCTTCCAGCAAGTAAGGGATTAGTCACAGATCAAATAAATATTTTATCTTAGTGGGTGCCAGGTCTCTCTAGTCGCTTCAATTTGTTTAGTTGTGGCAATGGTATAGAGGATAAAAGCAGCTGAGTGCAGTGCTATAGTTAAATAGATTCCCAACAAATACCAAGAGAAAATTTCAAAAAGGTGGGGAAAAAAACCCGCAAACCCACAACCAAAATAAACCCTCCATGGATGAAATTCAACGGAGCAACAGTTACATGGCAGGGCCACCTCACAACCTCTCCATTTTTATGGGACTGAATTACAAGATGTCTGGAGGACCTGTAGTGAATCGGCTACCTTGTTCTCATCTCCTATCATTTTAAAATAAGTTAGAATATAACTATTAATATTTATTACTCCCTTCTTTTGCTTCAGTAGTTTTACACCGTAACTCCCTTTTGCTGTGGCTTTGACCTGTTCTATGACAACACTGGTTTTTTTACCTAATACAGCACTGGTTTACTTCAGTGTGTGCTTTTTATTCCTATAGCAGCTGGCTATTGCTCTGCTTTAAATGGATGAACCTGACTCTCTTTTCCAGGCATGTTTCTAAAGGGTTTCCAAATGCATGCAGGTACTGTGATGGTTCTCTGAAAACTTCAGTAATATGTATTTTCTTCCAGTTTACTACCTGCTCCTCCAAGGATGCCACATCTGTCATGTTATGCAAGCATGCACGTATTTCAGCACATATCCCTTATAACCTATCTTGTCTCTGGAATACAGAAATAGTTACATGTACACAGAAGATACAGATGGAAGAAGAACCGTTGGTGGAAAAGGGCAACCAGAACACAAACATTAAGTACAACTGAATTAGGCCAACCTGGTGGGGGACACAACACCAACAAACAAAAAGGCCATGTCCAAGAAGCATGTTCAAATGCAGTGTTCACACATCAGGAATTGGATGGTGGCAGTGTGTTTGTTTTACAGCTGCCAGAAATTGCCATTGCTGAATCCATACTGCAGCAGCAACCAGACAACAAGCTCAAATGTCTTGCTGTGGTTGTCTATTACCATTGCACCACCCTGAAAACAAAATTCATATGAATATCTGACAGTCTCCTGGAAACACCAAACTCATCAATGCATCACTAAATGGATCTTCCTGAAAAACTGTTTCCTAATAGCAAAGACTCTTCCATGTACACTTAGAAATTATAAAGGTAGCTCCATACATGCGAGGTATTTTGTATACGATTTACATGAAGTTAAGCCATATTCAATAGTGTTTAACTTCATTAGAAAAATTACCTGAAAATCTGAAAGCTATGTTATCAATGCATGTATTAGTGACTTTTCTGAGAAAGCAGCTATTTCTAGGGAAGCATGTTCTTCGGCCAAAACAGAGTCCTTGTTTTTATATATTTTTTTAATATGTTCTTTGGCCAATCCAGTCTACTTTTTGTATTTTTTTTCTTATTTTAAAGTAAACATTCAATTGCTTTATCCTGTTGGAATAAAAAGGAAGGATGTTCTCAGCTTTAAATTTACAGGCTTTCAATTGAGCTTGTACCTCAAAAGCCTTTGCCTTTGCCTGTCCCTTAGACTTTATTGTATAGTTTCACAATTACACTTTACAGACCCTATACTGCTCTCCTCTGCTTGCTCTCTTGAGAAAGTCTCACTCAAACATTACAGTAAATCCGTTCTACTGGAAGTAACGACTTTGTAAAAAACATTTCCAGATGTGTAAAGTAAGTTAGTTCTGCTTATTTATCCTTAGAACAACAGAGAACAAAAAATATTCATCTTGGAAAATGACCGTATAGTTTTATTTCCAGTTTTGGAAGGGAAACACATGACAAGTGGTTTAAATAGTGTAGCCTGTACGCAGGAGCACAAGCAGACCCAAAACCGAAGTCCAAATCCCAAAGCTTCATGTCTAACAAAGCTCACAAACAGGGTATGCTACAGGTCCTGCATTTAAGCCCCCTGCCCTAGAGATGACATTTTCATTTTTCTTGTCTGATGTCTCCACTGCAAAATCCCAAGGGAGTTATGGATATCCATGCCACTGTAACCGTTCAGTCCCTTTTTCTATACAAAGGAATATTAGATCAGCTGCGATGTATGTCACTGCTACACTCAGCAAAGTCAGGTAATTTATAACTTTTGATGCCCACCACTGCAAAGCTAGACTTTTAGACCCAATGTTAACTATTGCCTTTTGATACACCACAAAGACTTGTGCCACAAACTCCTCCCAGGCAGACACAATGCTCCCTACTTTGAAATCTTTACACCATAATGTCCACAGATTCAGCAGATTTAACACACAATCCCGTTTAAAAAACAAAGAACTGAAAGATCACCCAGTTTATACCACCTTCCTCAAGGTTAGGCATCCTAAGGCAATCCTGCCAGCAACTGCTCTTGCCGCTCCTAACTTACTTTCCACCAACCATTCAGACATGTAGAAAGAGAAATGCTCATATGCACAAGTCTTCAATTTCACAAGTAGAGGCAGAGATCACTATCTACTGAGGTTATCAGGACGCCATGGCAAGGTCCACCTGAAAAAATGGGACTACAAGAATATGCCCTGACACACACAGTCTGAGAGAAATAAAATGCTATTACAGCAGGTATATACACAGACCACAGAGTCGCAGAATAAGCTGGGTTGGAAGGGACCCACAAGGATCACTGAGTCCAGCTCCTGGCCCTGCACAGCACCCTCCCCAAGAGTCACACCATATGCCCAAGAGTACTGTCCAAACACTGCTTGAACTCAGTCAAGCTTGGTGCTGTGACATGTGTTAAAAAAACAAATTTTAATTAAGAAAACCACTCTTTATTCACAATCAACCAGTAAATTTTAGATGCAATGCCCTATCAAAGAACATAAAACTTATCAGCTTCCCTCCCCTGTTATTTTGTCCTCCTGAACACAGAGAGTTTCAACATACTTCCATTCAAATCAATGAACTGGATTAATTTACTTGTTACACAAATTAAAAAAGCAAAGTAGATTTACTTGACCAAAAAAAAAAAAAAAAAGCATGTTGCTTAATCTAATCCATACTATATCTCATATCTAAAATAAAGGTGTGTTACACTTCATCATACACCACATCAAATTAAACTGCTTCCCTGAAAGAACTGACATTCTGCGGTGTGTGTGCTTTCTATATTAACTGCCTCTTTCAAATGAAAAAAAAAACCCAACCCACTGTTGGAAGTACACCTTTCTGAATCATTTATTCACAGTATCATGGCAAACTATTACGCTATTAAACCAGTAAAACTACATAATTATTTAATAATGCCATTTCTTCATTTTGACACACTTCTCATTACTCACTGCCCAGTTTTGTCATATAACCCTCCCCCCAGTTTTAAGGTATTTTTTGCATGCATTACTCTGCCAAGTCTTAGTAGAAAAGGGCTGCTCAGCATCCTAGAGCACCCGGGGACCTTGTAAGTACCAGAGATCTGTCTGACAAAACCCACAGGAGTAGAGGGATCTCCCACATTAGAGCTACGGGTAAGCTGAACGAGGATAAATGTGCCAGGTTCACCCAGGCCTTCATGTCCAACGCTGGCCTGAAGCCCTGGTTCCCATATCCAGGTCCCCATCTTGCCCCAGGCCCTCTATATTCCCTCTCATATATATTTATATGACAGCTCCTCTGCGAACCCCGCAGCCGAAGGGCAGCGCTACAAACTCCGCCGGGTTCCCCCTCCCCAGAAGTCGTGCACCTTTTCCCCACCTCCTCCAAAACACCAAGTTTGTTACAGCCACATCACGTCCCCCGGCCCCTCCGCCCCCAAGCCCACAGCCACACTCACCCTGCAGCGCCCTTGACCCCATCCCACCATCAGGCTCCTCTTCCCCAAAGCACCCCCAAAAACCGGTGTCCCCTCGGGCATCCGCTGCCCAGCGCCCCCGGCCGCACCTCACGGTCCTTGAGGCCCAGCAGCAGCACCTCCTCCATGAGGGTGAGCCGCGTTTCCTTAGAATCGCCCTTCTCGTCGTCGCCGGACTCGTCCCGGCGCCCTTCATCCTCGGGGCCACC
>VZRQ01000578.1:31700-79102 GCA_013397975.1 Machaerirhynchus nigripectus
AGGACCCGCGGCTGAGGGAGCGCGGCAGTGACCCGGGGCGGGCGTTGCGCTGCCTTTGGGCATCGGGGGGGGAGTCCAGGAGTGCCTCGTTTACACAGCCTCAAGACCACTTGGTTTCATACGATCATGAAAGTTGGAAGAGACCTTCAAGACAATCCAGTACAACCGTCCGCCCAGAACTGCCCCTTTAACCCTTAAACCCCATCACCCAGCGCCGGATCCAGACGCCTCTTGACCTCCAGGGATAATGACAACAGCACGTCCCTGGACAGCCTGTTCCAATGNATTGCTGGCGCAGCCCCCCCAGCCCCTTTCCCTCCACATGGAAAGCGTTCGAGGCCTGGTGGATGTGGCGATGAGCAGCCTGGGCTGGTGGAAGGTGTGTGGCCCCAGGACCAGGGCAGCGACCATACCCTTGGGTTTGGCACTGGTGAGGCCACACCTCGAGTGTTCAGTTCTAACTCATTATCTGATGAACACAAACTAAGAAGTTCAGTGTGAATCAAATTAAGAACACATATACTTGAATTTTGAGCCAATTGCATTTATTTAATACAGCAATGCAACACTGATATACAAAACCAAAATCTGAATGAAAAGGATCGCAAACAAGACGTTTCAGCACATGATTTTGTTGGTGTTGATCCTTTCCACACAGCAGAGAGCTGGTGTGCCAGAGAGGAGCACTCACCCAGCTGGGAGATCCTTTGTCACGACCTTCATAACTGCAACTTACTTTACAGTGCCAAGCAGTATTTGAAAAATATTTTTGAGTCCTGCATGGCTTTATCAGGAGTTCAGAAGGCTGCAGCCCTGGCACTGCAGCACGTGGCTGATGTTGTTTGGGTTGTCAGTGGGCATCTTGTTGGGTACAGAGTCCCCTTCCTCCCACATCCCAATGCCAGTGGTATCCAGAGAGCTGAGGCCTGAAATCTTCAAAACACTCTGTTAAGAAGTAATAACGCAAAAGGACAGGCTGTGGTCTATAAATAGTTTTGTTCATCTTGCAGTAAATTGACCTTGTAATGTGTCTAATGATGACCTAGTCTATCCTTAAGCCCATCTCTGGCAGAATGCAGTAGTCCTGAAGTAGCTAGGATTTTTTAATTGCTGCTAGCCAACTGGAAGATTGAAATAAAAGGGAAAAGAGAAAAGGCATGAATCTGAGAGTCTTACTTTCTGTTGTGCTAGTTGCAGTTGCCATGATTTGCTTCTCCTTGGGAGCAGAGATTACCCGTCTGATGTCAGCAGGAAAAGTAAGTGACAAACTGCAAGTGGGTGTTGGGACAGCAGGTCAGGCAAAGAGTAACTTTATTTAACACCTAAAGTAGGAGCTCACTTGCTCTTAATTACAAACAGATGTTTCACAACTTAAACATCCAGGAGCATGACACAGAGCTGATTAAAGCGACAAGTTGGCAGAAGCCTCAGCCTAACAGATGTGCCAGGCTCTGGAACTTCAGACTCAGTGGGTAACTCCTACTGCTCCTGTGGCAGCATCATCACGGGATATAGGTGGGCAGATTTTCTCCTGAAGAACAGTGAGATTAATAGGATGTGCATGTTTTGAAACAGACAGCAAGAAAACAGGAGTTGTTTTCCAGTTGTTGCTGGCTCTGTTATGGCTTCACCATCCAGCAGTTTCACCAGTCAAGCTTGTTTACATTCCTGCCCATGTCTTCCATTCCCTCCCAGTGAAAGTGTGACACTCCCAATTAGGCCACTAAAAACAAATGTCTGGTGGAGCCATGGCCTGAATCCCTGTGAGGATCTGATTTAAAAACAACAAGTCAAGAAAAAGGCCATGTTCCCCTGTATCGTTTCAGGGATCTGTTGACAGGGCAGTCTCACATATAGGCACAGGATCTTTGCTGAAGGAGCACTGTGCTGGAGTACAAAGTATGGAAACCCAAGGACCAGGACCAAATGGTGACACGAATTCCTTAAGGCCAAAAAGTCCTCAAAACCATGCTGATTACAGACATGCTGCTTGAGTGCTAGACTAGACTTTAACGCCAGAAAAGAACTGGAAACAAACTACTGTGAGATTTATTCTATCCAACATTGTCAGTGTGATCTCCAAGAACAGGATTTTCACTGCCAAGAAGAATCAAGATGCTGAGAGGTACAGAGTGAAGAAAGAAGAAGAAGATCAGAGATAAGGGACAAGACAAATAAGCGTGTGTTATTGTGTGTGGGAAGAAACCAGTCAATGATCAGCTGACCGTAGAAATTGTGTCTGGTACACAGTGATCATGTAATATTCTCTCTTTCAGTTTCAGCTGCACCTGTTTTACTCATGCTGTTGTTTTGGTTACTAAATAAATCCTTCATTAGCCAGTGCAGACCAGCTGGGTTTTTCTTCTTGGTTTTAGGAATGGATTTTCCAAAACCAACAGCGAATTTTTCTAAGTCAAAAACACTTACTGATGACTCTTTCTATCTGTACAACAAACTCTCATTTGGCTTCTAATGCCCAACTGTTTGGATGTTGTTTAAATTATCAATTTATAAAGTCAAAATTTGCCAATGTACCTTTTCCAATAGCCACTTTTTAAGCTTCTCCCTTAGGATGATTCAAGGACAATGTTCTAGGCTTCTCAAGAATTTGTAGATTTAATTACTACTTTCAGCAGCATAAATGCCAGTGTTTAACACTGAGCTCATATAAAATCAGATACAGCCACTAAGTAATAAAATTTATCTTCAAAGAACTTTGAGTTAAAAAACAGCATGTGCTGCTTTTAAGTTTTGTATCTACAAATACACTAAATTGTGGATTTTTAGAAAAAGGGTGGCTGGCAGGTTAGGAGAACCAAAGGCAGACATGAGAAAATGCTGTGCACATTTACTCATTTCAAAAGCATTTTAAAAATTTTGAGTATTTTCAGATAGTCTCATTTTCCTATTTCCAGGAGAGTTCAAATGATTGCTAGTTTCTGAAATCTTTATATTGTAATAGCATCTTCCTCCTTGTATCTGAGTGAAATTCTTCAGTAGCAAGAATCTGCACTGGTTATTTTAATATTGCAATTATAGTACTGAAATCATAAGGACAAAATTATCAGCAAAAGTGCTGTTTGTAATTGAGATATCTTTTCATTTCTACCCAGGGGTCCTGTTCAGCCAGCATCCCTAGGAAAAATGTGCGGTTTTCTTGACAGATGTTCATTGTGCAAGATGAGTCCTATGAAACCTTCACCAAAACTTTCTTTGGTATTTCGGCAAAATTTAAAACGTTTGATGCAGTGAATTTTTTACAAGTTCGGCTTTGTAGAATCTTTACTTCACGTCCTAATGTAACAAATGCTTTACTATCTGTTCCTTGTAACGTGTATAAATACTCATCAACTGATTAAAAAATACATCAAGCCAGATGGCGCAAAGAAAATGTTTCCAGAGAGTTGTAATTTACAAGATAAATAGTGATTAGAGCAGCATTCATGTTGTCTAAATAGAGAGTACTTGTGTGCATTTGGAGTGTGTGTAGAATAAATGTTCACTACTCTTGGCAGGTTACACCCTCTTGTTATGACCGAAGACCCATGCAGAGAGACTCAAATAATGACTGGTAATTTTAGAACTGTAACTGTGCGGCAAACAGAGCCGTGGGGTCAGTGAGGGAGAAAAGTACAGATTCCAGGAACTAGTAGTCACATTAACTCAGAAAAGGTGTGCGAGCAGCTGGGAAATAGAGAAAAAATCTAGATGTATTTGGCAGCAGCCGTCTCTGAGCTTCTATAAAAAACTGTTGTAAGGGGGTATAAAGCTGCATTTCCAATTTACCTTGCTCCTGAGAAATCAGCCAAGTGCATTGCACTCTCTGTGCTGCTCCTGGCAGAGGTGGCACACCCTGCTAGTGCGGAATGGTTTGCACTCCTGATGGCAGCCAGGAGGTTGTGATTGTGGGGAATGCCAGAAGGTTTTTAAGTCTGGCACAGATGTCAATACCTTCCATAGTACCGTCTACTCAGGGAGCAAAAAGCACCGATAAACATCTGTAGATTGGACACATGTCTAATTAGTTTGCTAAAGTTAGCTTTGAAAACATGGAAGAATAAAATCCAAGTCAAGTCCTAGGCAGCACTCTGTCTCACCATCTTGCTGTGAGCTGCCTTGCATAGTTGACTATGACAATGGGAGAAAATTCCAGAAGATGTTTTTTGGAGGGGATGTAGTTGCCCTTAATGGGGGAAGTTCAGAAGTGAGACTCAGCATCAGAGCACTCCACAGCACTGCCACCTTTCTGTGTTGACCTGTAATCCAGGTGCCTCTGCTGACTGCAAGGCAGAGAGCTTGAGTGTATTATCTTGTGAACTGTCCCCAAAGGGCTAAACCAAGCCAGATATGGATTGATATTTTGGGGGGTTAATTCTGCGCTGGATCATATCTGTGAAACAGCGTCTCTGTTCTGTATTGTAAAATGGTATTATTGCTGTATCTTTTCTGTGGGATGGCTTTTAAAGCAATTTCACTGGCAAGCACTTTACCATCTATGCAAATATATAAATCTGCTGCAAAGAGCTGCTATTCAAACAGAAATCTCTTCGTAGGGGATCTGCAAAGAATTTTTAAAGTAAATCTATACTGCAGACCACATTTTTAATTAAAACTGGCATAATAATTTGAATGGTTGGGGCAAAGGTTTAGGACATTAACCTGCATAATAGAGATTGATGAGCATTTCAGCATTAAACACAACATTTTTTCTGAGGTTAGCCAGTTATTTAAAGATTTGTTGCTGTCCAGTTGAATAAGTACATTTTCATAAATACTGATTGCATTTAAGAGTTCATTAACAAACTACAAATGTGTAAGAACTCCTGCTATGTACTAATATAGCACCAGTCATAAGACTGCATGTACAGAACTAAGTAAAGATCACAGAATCACAGAATATTCTGTGTTGGAAGGGACACACAAGGATCATCAAGTGAATGGCCCATATGGAGATCAAACCCACAACCTTGGCGCTATTAGCACCACGCTCTAAGCAACTGAACTCATCTCAGGCTTGAGAAGTACAATATTTAACCGTGGGACACAGAGTGAGGTCATTAGAGAATGTCTCCTGATTTTTAAAACTAGTATTTATAGCACAGTGAATTCAAACAGAGCAGAAACCTGACTAGTAGTTAGGGACTGTCAAAAAGCTCTGAAAAATTATAATTTTACCATCAGCCTTGTACCTCCATAGCATGCTCATGTTTCTGCCTGTTAGTGTAATTTTTTTTCTCCCTGAAAAATAGATTGGGGAAGAAGAAGGGGGATTTGAAACGTCACTCTTGAAGACAAAAAGAGCTAAAACAACACCAGAAATACAAAGCAGAGCTGGAAAGGTTACATGCCTCTTTTCCTAGGGATGCTGGTGTGGGAAAGGAGGACTCCCTATCCAAAAGCCTCGCTGGCTGCAGAGTGAAGCGGCAGCGTGGTGCATTGCCCTGCATGCCCAGACATGCAGCAGCCGTGAGCCTGACAAAAACCGTGTTGACAAATTTGGCAAGAGAATGGTTCCCCAAAACTCTTTTCTGTATCAGGGAGGAAAAGGAAGAAGTGTGTAAAAGCACTTGCATCACTTGTTTGGTTTGATGCACTGGTGTCTCGCTGAGGGCCACTTACTTCTGCATTGTCGTACTTATATTTTCTAAACACTAAGAGTTCTTGCAAATGTTAGCTTTGATCTGGCTGAAAGAAGCTCTCCTTTCCACTTGAATCCACTTACATTGTAACTCCAAGCCAGAACAATGGTATCTGTCTGCCTCAGAGCCTCAGGCCTAGAGCAGCAGCAGCGTGTGGCAGGTGACCTCCAGATCACTCTCCCATGCAGCTACAGAACTGGCTACACAACACAGCCTCCCAAAAATCTGCCTCCCACAGCTCCTGGGCGCAGTGGGATGCTCACAGCAATAAGCTATGTCAGTGAAGCCAGGATTAGACCTTCAGGGCTCCAATGACTCGCCCAGGGAGGAGAGGTGGAAAAAGATTAGTAGCTAAATTATTGCCAGTTGCAAATTAAGATGGAAGTTGGAAAACAAATCTTAGTGGAGAAACTCAGCTGATGACTGGTAATAAAAATATATCCAGAAGCCGAAAAAGGTGTCCCTGGCATGAGGTCCAGGAACCTCCAAACAACAAGGATGCATCCATGAGGGGGGGCCCTTGGCTGCAGCAAAGGAATGAGAAGAGCTGCACATTGTATAAGTGTTTTCACCTGCATAGAGAGTAAATCAAGATCTCTGCCTTGTTTACAAGGCATCTTTGGAAGAAAAAAAAAATAAATCTACTTTTGCTGAGGTACAAGAAATGACATCTGAGCTTTCCATATTTAACACAGAATATGTCATAATGATGAGTCAGCCATCTGCATCAAGATGTCCTACTTTGGTATGTATGGCCTTTTCTCACTAAGTGTTTTCTCTAATATTTGTTAGGTACCAGCTTAATTCTCTTTGCCAAGGGATAAAACAATGGTTTTAATTAATGGCTATTTACTACACAGTTAAGGCCTTCAGAAAGAAAATTTTAAAAAACCCCAACCCAACTAACAAAAAAATCCTTAAAAGATCATCCCCCCCAAACTAAAACTAGTCTCATTGTTCATGGCTTGTAAAGGAGCAGCAAAATAGAAGTCTTGTGTTTCTGCAGAACAAATGCATGAACAGAAGACACTTCAGCTTTTACTGGCCTTAAGGGTCAAAACACACCTGTGGCTGAAACCCAGCAAGGTGATCTCCCTCTGCTCACAGCAGGAGAGCAGGACCAGGCACTGCGCCAAGGCAAACAAAGCACTCCTTATCCTGGAAGCATGGTCCCACTCTGAAACACAGCTCTGCAAAAAAACCAAAAAACCAAATAATCCCAAAACCAAAATTAGGACTTTCCTTCTTCTTTAAATCAAGTGGATTCTCTTTCCCTCGCTGCACACTCAGCCTGGAACTGGAGAACCAACTTGGCTCTTCACCAGCAGTCGTAAACATCCTGCAGCCAGAACCAAAGCATTACTTACATCTGCACGACCCCATGGTTATAAACTGGCCTCAGATATGAATGTCATATTTGAATATGTGTTTGTTTCATCATTATTAACACAAGGCTAATACAAAGTGCTTAGGGTTTCTGACATCCTGTTTTATGACAGGAGCTGTTTTTGATGTTTTACAAGGCCACGTTGCTCTTAGCTATACTACTGCATCAGAAGTAAAACTTTGCTAAATTGTTTTTATGAGGATGTGCTTCAAGCAGACAGTAGCAGGGACTTCATTTTGCCATTAACATCAGGAAATACAGCATAGAATATGGAGGACCAAGACTGTTTAAGGAAGAAGATGATATTTTTGCCACTTTCCACTAGAATGTTTGTTTTGGAAAGATAATGTTGCACAGAAATTACTTTAAAATTTGAAAATACATAGGCAGATAAAACTATTTCAAAGTAGACTTTTTACTATGTCTCTTTAGCACAGCTGACAAAAATTAAAAATATCAAGATTCCTAATTCTTCATCTGCCAGCTTCCCTTCTGCAGGAAGAGCGCTTTCTTGATCTGGGCACTGGGCCAACTCAGTGTCCAGTAGGTTACTCCAGTTCGGAATAAAGCATCTTTGGTGCAGTTTGGTTTATTTACAAAAATATAAGAAGCCCTGCTGCTTTGAGCACAGGATAAATCAAAGAGCTGGAGACAGCTTCTTTAACATAGCTCTTTGAGCCAGCACCTGACCCAATCACCCTTTAGCAAGGCTTCTCCTCTGTCAGTTCTCCCAGAACAGTTCTTCATGCTCCTCACTACCATCGAATACATCTCAAAAATCTGATGGCATTGGCCCACCAAAGTGGCCAGTGAGTGGTGGCACAGCTGACAGGCTGGTTGGACTGCCATAGCTCAGCAGTGAGGATTTGGGGATGGCCACACTGAGATAGCTTGGTTATTAATGCAACATGTACCTTCTCCTAGCAGGCCCAGGGAGACATTCAAGAGGCTTGGGAAACCTGAATCAGTGGGTGATTCTCACTAAACAAGATTGTCCTGCAAGTGTGGCAGCCTGAGTGGCCCCTACTGGCAGACCAGTAGTTAAACTAATTGAACAAAAGCTAATATAGACACATAAAATACATTGTCAACACCTTTTAAACTCAGCCGTACCTAAAGAGACTGAAAATCCTGCTATACAGGCTTTCAAAAAGCTCACAGAGTCCAAGAGCTGCTGTTAAAGGGTGCAGTGTTTAAGTGTTTGTGATGGGTTGGCCTTGGCTGGATAAGAGGTGCCCACCAAGGCCACTCTGTCACTCCCCTCCTCGACAGCACAGGGGCAGAACATATAATGAAAGGCTCATGGGTTGGGGTAAGGACAGGGAGAGATCACTCACCAGCTACCACCACGGACAAAACAGACTCGACTTGCAGATGTTAATTTAACTTAATGCCAATTAAATCAGAGTAGAATAATGAGAAGAAAGAATGAATCTTAAAAAGCCCTTCTCTGCATGTCCCCCTCTTTTCCCAGGCTCAGCTTCAGGGTTTCCCTACCTTCCCTCCCCCAGTGGCACAAGGGGACAGGGAATGGAGGATGCAATCTGTTCACCACATGTTGTCCCTGCTGCTCCTTTTTCCTCATGGGGAGGACTCCTCACACTGTTCCCCTGCTCCAGTGTGGGGTTCCTTCCAGTGAGACAGNTGCTCCTGTTTCCTCAGGGGGAGGACTCCTCACACTGTTCCCCTGCTCCAGTGTGGGGTTCCTTCCAGTGAGACAGTCCTCCATGGACTTCTCCAAGGTGAAGTCCTTCCCAGAGGCCACAGTTCTTCATTAAATGCTCCAGCACAGGTCCCCTCCACAGGGTGCAGTCCCTCAGGAAGGCTGCTCCAGTGCTGGTCCTTTATGGGCTCACAGCTCCTGCCAGCAAAAACCTGCCCCAGCGTGGGCTCCTCTCTTCATGGGCCACAGGTCCTGCCAGGAGCCTGCTCCAGCATGGGCTTCCCATGGGCTCACAGCCTCCTTTGATGGCATCCCCCTGCTCCAGCACAGGGTTATCCATGGGCTGCAGGTGGATCTCTGCTCCCCTGTGGGCCTCCAGGGGCTGCAAGGACACAGCCAGCCAGTGTTTCTTTTCCTCCACCTGTCCCTGGAAAGAATTAATCCTTCTTTCCTCACTTCAGTTCAGGTGTATTTTACTGACTAAATGCAACTTTTCAAAAGAAGTTTCTTGGCAGAGAACAGCCATTTACAATGCTCCTCTGACAAATGCAAAGATTTCAGTCAACTTTTCCCTCAGTGTGCTGCAGCTGGGGAGATATTTGCCTTCTGAGGCTGGAGCTGGAAGGCAGCAAGGTGTATATTAATAACTGAGAGGCAAAACGTTCAAGGAGGAGAAGGATGTCCGTCGGCCTGGACAGAATATTAATGTCAGCAACCAGCACAAGAAGCGCTATTATTACTTTAATAACATCCAAAGATTATAAAAAAAGTTTATGTTCAGTCATTTCCTGCTGCCTAAATCATTCTGGGTCCCTGGTAATTGTATTTCAGCTGTTTCTAGCATTCATTATTGCCTGCAGAACTCCAGAGGTTTGCCATGTTCATGCAGCCTCTACTTAATACCAAGCCATTGAGTAATGGTTTTACTATTACTGTATTTCATTTCACTAACTTGCCCTTTTTATCATCATTTCTGCCAGACAGCAGTTCAGCTGCAATTTGAATCATAAAAAGGACCATTGCTTTCAGAACAACATTAGGTAGATAAATTTTCATGGAAAATTAGAGAAAGTACTAGATTCTACACCTGAGAGAGATAATGGCCGGATTATGGACAAAGCAGATCACCTGCATTAAATCTAAATACAAATGAGAAGTAAGTAAAATATGCTAAATAAGTGTGGGGGAGTAACCAATCAGCTCACCTATCTGTGGCTGAAGCTTTGAAGACAACAGCAGGAACGTGCCAGGAATCCAAAATCAGTTTCCGAGCGATGGCTGTTTTTAGATTACAAGTCAGAACACGGTATTTGCTTTTCAGCAGCTGCCCTCAATCACTCCTTACTCACAGCGCAGGCAGCATGATGGTATTTAAGAGTCTGCCAGCCCAACCAAAGCACAGCTTAAGGAGCTACAGGTCTGAAGAGCATCAGAACATGTTTGATGGACGTAGACTGAATTTCACTGGGTTTGCTCACCTTACTTAGACCTTCCTGCTGTGGCAAACAGGTCAGATCCAATGCAACTGTACTTTAAATCACCCTGAAGGGCTTCTACAGGCAACCTCAAAACACAGCTGGTTTGGATTGTGTTTTTTTCTTCCCTGTCTTTTTGTTTTCCCTCTGAAGTGTTAAATAGCTGGAGTTGGCCATGTGTGTTATTTACAGCATTTCAGCTGGCTGCAAATTAGAGGTGGTTCCCAGGATTTATCTCTTTTTCAGCAGCACAGCAGCTGGAGAGTGACTTTTCCTGCACCTGTGGTTCCACCTTTCACCTCATCTGCTCCGACTGGGGCTGCCAGTTGAGAGGGGCACCCTCAAACCTCCTGCTCCTCTTGTTTCCCTCTCCATCCCCACGGGGTGATGTGGATCAGCGAGCTGATCTGGTGGAAAGCTAATCCGCAAAAGCAAAATACTGATTTCCATAAAATCAGCTGGCAAACAGCAACGGTGTGAGGGCACCTCTGGGCAGTGATTAGCAGGGCTCCCTCTGGCAGCTCCCTGGATTTGCTGCACATCGGGTGTAACCCGATGCCAAACCTGCTGGGAGAACAGACCGTCGTTCTGCTGTCACTTGTGCAGGCACCATCACAGCGAAGTGCTGAATCTACAGGAGTTATGCTGCACTAGAAAACACTTCTTGGGATTGTCACCCTGCTTTTTCTTTGCTGCACTTTTGTTTGTGGAAAAAAATGCTGTGCAGGAGGATTTTGCTTAAATAATAATAATTATTATTACGGGGCAACTTCCAGAACTGCCATGCTTTGTATTGGCAGGGAAGTGAGAGACCTTGTACTTTGAGAACTGTTTAAGTCATCTGTAGTACTCCTTGTCTGGCTTTCAAATATTCCCACCACCTCCTGCAACAGGAGAAACGAAGTACAGCTGGCAGGTATAAAACCAGCCTTTTCCAAAGTTAAATAAGCAGCCATCAGAAAAGCAAAAAGTATTTGCTAATGGTTAATACACAGTGGAAAGTTTGGGATGGGAAACTGAAAAATACAGGAAGTTGCTTGTAGAAAATAAACTGGGTTCATGTGTATATTGAACTCAAGGAGGGTGGTGAGGAACATCCTGTTTTGATTTATGAATTGGGGTCAGAGTGAGAGTGGAAATATTTTCTTGCATCACCAAAACATGAAGAAATGTACACTTACATCCTCTACATAAAATTAGCATCTCTGTCATCACATTCATGCATAAACATATTTTAAATTAATGTCTCTAAAACAAAAGGAAAGGAGTCCCACTGATTGCAAAGTGAGCCCAAGGAATTCTGACTTTTAAAAGTCTGAGGAAGTCTTGAAGATTTACACTCTATTAGCAAAACCTAATTCCAGCAGTGTTAGCTGTTCTTAATTGGAAATTATCCTCAGATAGGAATGAAAAAAGGATTTCTAAGTGGCCTTTTGGAACTCATAGAAATATCAGTTGGTTTCCAGGAAATTCAGTGGTTCCATAGACTCAAGTTTGGCTCCTAGAGTATAAAGAAAATTCTATTTCAGGACCCAGAAACGGACAATAGGCAAGACTAAAAAAAAAAAAAAAAAATTGAATTAAGAGAACACTGGGATACCTGACTTTACTGTAAATGAGCAGACTTTTTCCAATTTGAGAGAAGCACTGCTTTTAGCCTGAGAACTGCAGATTTGGATCATGCCTGAGCTGCAGTACTGGGGTTTCTGTTGCATTTCCCTACCCTGATTTCCATAGTAACAACACAGGGCATCTAATCAGTGTCCTGTCCACCCACCTGCTTAGAAAACCAGTAAATAATTTTGATGGTATTTGACAAAAAATTATTTCAAAAGTTGCTGGATTCCAACAGGCAGTCTGGAGGCTACATGGCCAAGTCATGAGCATTTACTTTTTCCCCCAGGAACTGAGACACAGAGTTTGAGTTGTCCAGCAAGTCAGCAGCAGCGACTAAGCTATGAACTGCTGGCACAGCACATGACATGAACAGGGAGGAGAGGGTTGGAGACCAAAGATGCTCTGGCATAAGCAAGGGCAGGAAATGCCAGCAGAAAGGACAAAACTGAGTGGTATGGCCGGACAAGCCAAGGCCACAGGAAGTCAGTCTTCCTAGATCTGCTGTTCACCAAGTAAATTTACAAATGCGTTTCCTAGGCGTGTGTTACCCACCTGCTTTAAGCATCCAGGGATAACATTAAGGTAAGTGCCTATTTCATTTTACTGGGTTGCTTAAATGAAAACCAGGGAACAAATGCTTGCTGGAAGCAGAGTAACATGCTGCAATTGAGCACCAGCATTTACCATTTACTGCTCTACAGGGCTCCACAGCAGCTATGGCAGCACTGAGCATCCACTGCCCATCCAAACACTTGCCAAGATAATAGCAGTCCTCTATTGACCTTTTCTCAGCCTCCACAGCAAGCTTAAAACTGTGACCCCAGTCAAACTTACCTGCCAAGCAGAGGGAGTCCTCTGGGGCTCAGAACTGTAAGTCTCTACCATGTTCTTCTAACACAGGCTGAACAACCCCATTGCTTCTGCCTTGGTACTCAACGTCGTGGTGCCCGCCCCACAGAACTGTCTCTCCAGCTCACCTATCAGCTCTCCTTATCTTCTGTGTCCGAGTTAACTCTATTATCCCACCAAGTTCTGCCATCCTGCAAATGCTGTCAAAAAGCATTTGTCGTGTTGACTTCATTACAAACCAAGAAAAAGGACACAAGACCCTAGGAAGGGTTTTGCTCCTTCCACTCCCCCCACCTCCCCAGTTCACCCTGGAAGAGAAGGTATAGTTCTGGTCACAGAATGATCTTTTCAGACTCAGCTGAGTTCACTACTCAAATCTCCTTCCTGTCCCAGAAAATGAGGTCCTTCACACTATTATTTTTTTTAATAGAGTTTTATGCAAAACCTAGCTCTTTGTGAAGGAGCACCCAGCCGTAAATACTGCATGAGGTCTCCAGGTAGTTTAGAGTGAAGGTGACCTCTGCTGAGACAAAATTATTCCATTTTAAGAAATCCTCAGCAGAAAGTATTCTGCTACCTCCAGAAAAAGTTATGGTTCTGTGCTTTGAGCACAAATGGAAGAAGCTTTAGCTGGAGCGAAAGATCAGGAGGGCAAGCTGGGTGCAAGCACCTTAATAAAGTATATGTTTGCATTTCATTATGCTGCACATCAATAGCTGAACCTTCTCAATAGTGAATACAGTCTTCAATCAAAGCCAAGCGGTCAAAGTACAATCGCTGGTCTCTAGCGGGTGTGGTGGGGCAGAGGCACACCTTGCAGTACAACGTGACCCACAGCTCCTGCTGTGCGGGGCTTCAAGAACACAGCTGGCAGTCTTGTAACATTCCTGGGTTTTTAATGGGTGATTTGTACTAGTGCTGCCTTTGACCAGGGGCTAGCAACTTGTAGTGTCTTGAAAACAGGGGAATTTAAAATCTGTACTCCACAGCTTACTGTGGGCACCTCTCAGTTCATCTCAAACACACAGGTGGTTGGAGAAACACCCCCCTGTGGCAATTTAAAGAAGTTGCTTAGTGTGCCAATGCAAGAACAACCTTTGCCTTGGACACAGGGGAAGTACATTGCTAAGACAGAAATCAACAGTTTAATAACCCCCACCACTACAGACCCTCAGCAGACAGTTCCTAGATCACGTTTAACTTCCCCCAGCCATCCCACTTCACTGCACTCAACTTTCCTCTCTCCTGCACTGGTGGCACCTCTCCAGAAGTACAGCCAGATCAAAACTGCACAGCTTCCCCCTAACAGTCTGTAAAAACCAGGATATAACCAGAAAGGCCTTGTCACTGCAGATTGTCAAGTCTGCTCTGATTTAGTGCATCACTTGCAAAGTGAACCTTAAACATACATTCTCATTTCAGGACAACTATGCCAAAGTATATTTTATTGACGCTCTTCAAACAGCCTGTTAGAGAGAAGTAACAGTATTTAACAAAAAGAAGGAAAAAAGAAGATAAAAACCTGTAAAGCTGCTAGCTTGCATTCAGTGTTAAAACTTGGAGGTATAAACAGAAGCCTGGAGTAAAAATATGAAGTATATTTCCAATCCTTCAGTGCAGAAAACCAGCAACAATGGTATTTACTCTACATTCGAAGTGTTCCCATGTTCAATTCCAGATATATGCTTCTCTTCTATATATATTTCTGATAACTTATGTACAAATAAGATGTCCAACATCTGTTCTTTAATACAAATATGTAATCTTCATGACTGAAATATTACAACAGTTTGATCAAAAGTATAGTAAAATCATTTTAGTATCTTATTTTTAATGGCAGCGTTTAAAAAAACCCACCCTTGAACCCAAATTATCTTAGAATGACAAGTATTTCTTCACCGTAATAATACACTGCTCATTCAACATGCAAAGTGTTATTGCCTACATGAGTCACGTGAACTACAACTAAGTCGGAAGGAAATGTGCTGTACAGCCCGTTCTAGCAAGTGCTAGCTGTAAAGATCATACATATCACAGAAGAAAGCATTAAGTACTAGTGTATTTTTAAATAAAACACTACAAACTCAAGTATTGTCCTCGCACTAAGACTTTAAGGCAATTAAGAGCTGGGAAGCTTCAGTTTGGCACAGCTGCATCAAGCTCTCCCCCTTTCCCAGTTATGAGAATTTATTTTTAGAGGGCTGCTGATGAATTGTTGCTATACATTAATACAACTCAGTATGAAGTGATAAGTCAGTAACAAAAGTTTAATATCCCCAGTTTCACTGAGCTGATCAAATTTAAGCAACAGTTTATCCACCAGCTAAGTTTTCCAGCATGGATTTCTAATTGTTATGAGAATAGAGAAAATATTCAACATCTAACCTTACAGCATAACTGATTTTATGACTTGAACCCATTCTTGGGGTATTACAGAATTTAAGGGTTCAAAAGAGATCTGACAGTCAAATAATATTCAGCTTTATAGAGGATAACTATTTGCAGTAAAAATACTTTGTATAAACATACACACAGTAGATCCAAGTCAACAGGCATTTCTTTATGGCTTTTTTCACTGAGGTACTGTTGTAATATCCAGCAACAGGACACAAGTGTTCTATGGTATAAACACCACATTCATAAACTCTACCACCAACTCATGACAAGTGGCAACAGACTACAAATCCTGCTTCGCTGCAGGATTACAGGAAAAGAGTCTTCCCTGCTATGTGGAGAGTCTCAGTGCAAGCTACAGAAAGCCTTAAAGGCAACTGGCATCCATGGGGGAAAGTTAAAGTCTCACTCCACTTAAAAGGAGAAAAAATACTCATAGCAAATTGCAATCTCATTCCTCAAAATTAAGAGCAAACTTAATATTCCAAGGCAGCAAGGGCATGTAGCACAGCAGCCATACATTAAGACTTGAAATGTGTCATTAAGCTCTTACATCTGACCTTTGAGTTAAGTGCATGCACAGGCTCAAAGCAGCCAACCTGTGACTGTGACACCACACAGACCAACAGTGACGAAGGGGAGGGGGCAAGCACACGACTTCTGTTGATCCAACAGCAGAGAGAAAACCCCTGGTGACCAGGAGTGTACTCCTCAGCTGTCAAAAGCTGATCTGTGAATACACAGTTGGTTGCTTCTTTCACTGTTTACTTCATGTGGGGGAGGAAAAATGCAAATTACAGCACTCCACTCCCAGTACTCTTAGCATAAGGGGAAAGAGATGCTCTGTTAAGATAGCATGCTTGTTGCTATATGCATTTATCATTCCACCTTTACAGGAGACAGTATTCTTTTTGTGTTTTTCTTTTTTAAACAGTGGCCATATGGTTACTTCAGCCAAGACTCCCATTTTTATTACACCTATGCTAAAAATACGTTTTTGCAATAAATATTGTTAGAGTGAAATGGAAGTTCAAAACATGCTCAGTTAATTTTGGCAAGTAGTTCTTTCCAATCAAGGTTTTTTAACCCCACAAACCTATTAAACAGGTTGCAGATGCTCAAGTTCCTTATATGAAGATACAGCAAAACATTTAAAACTCAGTGCTTAGCCACGTACAATCCATACTGTAATCTATATACATGTTATAACATATCCCCACTTAGATCAACAAATTCATCATCCCTCTTAACCAAGTCATCTTCATCTTCCAAGTCTTTCCAGGTGCTAGTGGGCAAAGCTGGTTTGACAGACTGTCTCTGAAGCAATGCAAATGGAAACAAGGATGACAAACGGGCGGAATTTCTCAGCATGGGAACAGAATGTACACCTCCAGAAACAGCCTGACTGTGTTCTTCATCCATTTTCACCTGCAGGCTTTGCACTTCCTCCATCAAGTCCAGAATCTTGGCAGCTGTAGCTATTGTCCCACCTCCGTGAAGCTGGGCCTCAGGAATCCATCGCAGGTAACGCTGCGCCCAGACTTTGATTTCGGGGCCATCGATGCGCGGTAACAAAAGACCGTGGTAGTCGACAGGTTTGCTGTGCCAGCTATCATAAAACTCCCTTAAGCTATTAGGGGGCTCATCTGAAGAATTTATGAACTTGCCAATTCTTTTACCCAGAATGTTCTTAATTAAATGATCCGTTTCCTCCCTGAAAAATCCTCTCTTTGTGGAAGGCTTTGCCTGTGTCAGTGGCAATGAAAGTTGCCGTTGATGCTTTAAGAGGAAAGAAAAGAAAAATACTCAGATGAATATTAATGGCACTTCAGAAAGCAACTTTGAGAGGAAGAAAAAGTTGTATTCAGAAACTACTTGCAAGCGACAGTAACTTGAACTATATAGCAAAGCAGTGGCTGTGTTTAAACTATTATTTTTCAATACATCAAATATTTCACAGAGCGTACTTAGTATTGCCAGCTACCTTCCTGGCACTAACCAAAAGTAACACTGATAAAGAAACTTTCTTTGAAAAAGCCAAGTCCTTTGCTTACATTCAAGTATTACCAATATCCACATTTAGTTTAGGCTAGTTAGAAATCAGAGAGCACTTGAATTATAGGTTTTAAACCAGTGGTCCCTCATTCCATCTCAGATTAATGCCATAGATCATACTGGCAGTGTCTCACTTGGGAGTGCTTCGTACAGGACAGAATTTAACCAATAAATTACAACTGAAAGAGGCTACTCCAAACAAACATTTTTCCCTGAATTAGTGCTACTTCCCAGTAATGAAGCAGTCTATCCATAATCCTCCATACCCCAGACAGTTTTTGCTGTTGTTGGTCCCCCTCCCACTCCAAGTGTAGGTACACACTCCAGTTACACTCAGACAAAATCAGGGAGGCAATTACAAACCTGCTATGTATTTCAGCTAGGTATTCCAAGGAACAACTAAACGAACTCCCTTCAAACATGTCAGTGTGACTCACCTGAATGTTAAATCTCATGACTTACCACTATACTTGCACACAAGTATGGAAAAAAAACAACCCTAATTTCATGGCTATGAACAGTTACTGTACAACAGTTACTGTACAACAGTTATTTCCAACTGAAGTGGATGCAAACTGGGTTCCTAAGATCCAGGTGGGTCTGAGGCATACATGCATTTTTTCAACTAAAAAAAGTCTGCACCAATACTTTCACTGTGAGAACATCTGAAATAAGAGATGTGCAAAATATTTCTAGAATTAAAAAAAACAGTTTAGTTTAGCAGCACATATCTTACTTTGAATCGTGCAGTCTTCCGTTGACTTTTATCTGGTTTTGGTTTCTCTGCATAAAGAGGGTTGTTCAGAAAAGCCTGGGCCTTGGGGTCAAACTGCACAGACCAGTCCCACACAGTGAGGAATCTGAAAGGACCACTTTGTGTCTTGAGGCTTTCCCCACTCTGCCAAAACAAACAGGTCACATTTAATACTGCTAGAAGGGAATTCTGACCAAGTCAAGGTGAAATTAAGAAACTGGCTTTTCAGAAAAAAGGCCACGGACTTGAAACAACACTTGTGCTTTCTGTGTGTTCAATAACTGAACAACAATAGTGCAATTAGACTTTCACAGATGAAAATAAATAATCTCAGGGAAAAAAAGGTTTTGAAACTCGGGCAGGAGACAGACACTTGGACACTTCAAACAAGGGGGCATGTTAGGATTCCAAACAACAAGTCAACCACAGTCACGCAGTGCTACTGGTCTAGATTTTGTGATCAATGATTTATTTGTATGGAAAACAGTAATCTTCACTTTTTCCTTTAGTCTCTGTGCAGCCTTGCAGAGGATACTCCCATTGCTCCCAGTGTCTTAGGCTAGAGAAGAGCATGAACCAAATATAAATCAACATTCAGGAGATGCTGATTTTGGAATACAGCAGAATATGCTACACAAGAATTTTGTAGGTAACTTATTCTGCAGGACAGCTGGATATTCCTCATGGGAAGGAGCTCCAATTTCACTGAAGAGCATTAAACGAGAAACTACAGACACACATTACAGGTTAAATATTCCTTCTGTCATATCAGAATCATAAACTCCTAAGTCCTGAACTTGACTCCTTATAGCCAAAATTGCACTCATTCACCCTTCAAGGCACTTCAATCAGTAAAGAAAAAGGTGCTGTTGGGAATTAGCTTTTTTTGCGTGTTCCTTGTTTGTTGGTCAAACTCATTCTCCAACACACTGCGTCCACAAAATACCAAACCCTTACCTTATTAGTGTCTCTTTGATGTTGAGAGTTGAAGAAGAAAGTGCTAAAAATAGGCACATAGAGGCTGTCTGACAAGACAGTTAAGTAAGTTTCTGTGAACTCAAATGCTGGAGGATACTGTTGTACCAGCTGCCAAACACAATTTAGCAGGAGCAGAAAAACAGGAGCCTAAGTAAATAAAATATTTCATCAGTTTCAAAAAGAGTTAAAATTGTTCCACCGTGCACACGATTTATTTTACAATATTTAGTGTCTCCAAATACAAATCTTAAGGCCTGATTAACTACAGAACTGCTGCATCTATATTTGGCTGAACTCTGAAAAAGTATTATCTGAGCTACCCTTGGCCAATTATTGACAGAAGAGATGAGCACTTTCTACTCTGAATTTGAAAGTTGCCACCATGCAGCCTTTTAAGGGTGGCAAAGCAAAACTAGTTTACAGCAATTCTTGATCAGAATTACTCAGTTTACACCTATTATTTCCATTATATATAGCAATCTGATCTAGTCCCAAGGCAAGACAGTATAAAGTTGATCTCTAGATGTGACAGGAATAGGCAAATGAGTTATTTCTATGGATGCTACTACCATTTAACACAGTTTCAAGGGTACAAGATACATGACTTTCAAAATACTCCAAGACTGGGAAATTTTATATTTGTCCTCTTTAATTAAAGACACTGCTAATCTCTAAACAGCAAAAACAGTGACACTGTACAAACATCAGCCCATAAAACCAAACACAAAAGATCCTCAGAGTAACTGGAACTTCTGGACTAACAGCTAAATCCCTCCTCATGCTAAGTAAGCTTGTAAATAGTAAGAAAGGAAAGCAATTTTAAAAATGATACCTCCTCTTTTTCACTTTTATGTAAGTGGTTACAACGATCCAAAAAGCCATGTCCTCCAATCACCCACTCCTTCTGAATAAGGCTCTGAAACCCTGACTTTGTTCTGCTGTATGAATCCATCATCACTTGAACCAGACTCGAGATTACACAGCACAGATCAGTAGCACTCTCTTCTACAAAAGAGAACAGAAACCATATTCTTTACTGAGCCATTCCTCAAACTTTGTGTAAGGAAGCAAAGCATTGCCACGTTCACATAAACAAAATCATATTTCAGGATCAGAGCAGCACAGAAATTTTTTGCAAGTCAGAGAGAAGTTAATCCATGATTCCAAATATAAAGTTACTTACACGCTTATCCTAGGAAAATACTCTGACTAAAACCCTCAGGCCCCAAACTCTACCACTAAAACTTGGCCTCTGCCCTTTGGTCTGCCACAAAGCACACAGTGCCCCTCAGCCCCTTGCCCCTCCTACCCTCCATGCTTCTTTTCACAAGGTGTGAAACTGCCTCCTCATGCATCATACATTCTTCACCTTTCCAAAAGGTGCCTCCAGAAAACACCTCTTTCCTGTGCTAGGTCTCTCCAATGGCAAATACATGGGAAAAACACAACTAAATTACCAATCCAAGAGTCACTTAATGGTTAACATTAGGTTTGGTTTTCCATGCGATTACTCAGTCTAGGAAAATAAACTGCTCAACACGTTTACAGTATACATTCTTCTATGTATTTCTAATAAAGAGGCTACAGAATATCCAGAGTGTATCTAGAAAATATAAAGGTTATTTCGCAAAGTTTTCATATTACTGGTCCTTTGTGTAGATATGGGTCCCCTTCCCCTTGAAGTACAGCAAAGGGCCTGAGAGACCTTAAATAAAATAAACTGGGAGATAGGAACGTTACCTCTTCTTCATGCATGACTCTCCTGACAGTTTATCAGCAGCTTTCTCATTCATATCCTATCTTAGCCTGGAACTGTGCTTACCATATTTTTTTTTAACTACAGGAAGCATTTCCAGGAGTGTGAGAGATTTAGGTGCTTTACTCTTACTTGAGTACTGTATGAATTTTAGCAAGTCTCTACCATAATTATAAACTTACAGTTTAAACTACTCCAAATGAATTAAAAAAATAAATATAAAGGACTATCTCATTAAATACTTACCTATGAGGAGAACATTTGTATGCTGTATTTCCAGACACTCAACAACTTCTATTGCTTTCTTCAAGACTCTCCTGTTTTGGTACAGGAAAAGTTGAGTGAAGTTTCTTATATTAGTTTCCCCTAGACAGGGTTAGAACGCCATACTTGAAACTTGACTAGTTCTTTAAAACACAAAACCCATGCTCAGTTTGTGTAAATGAAGAACTGTTTAGCTTCAAGAACATTTATCTGGCCATTAACCATGCATTTTCAGTTGCTATGATACAATACTTTATTCTGGATCAACAGCAGCCATCACACACTGAAGTGTTAAAATTGCTAAGAACCAGATCTTTATCCTGGAAAGAGTCAACATTGCCACATTTATGTTCTAATGTACTACATTTCTTCCAAAATCTAGTTTTAAGAGGCAGAGGGAAGGATGAGCAATCAGCTCTTGTAAACACTCAGACAAAATTTATTCAGAGAACATTATTACACAAGAAGACTGAGTGGAATTACAGATCACATAAAACCAGATGTAACACTGTTGGTTTCTAGATCTAAATCTTCATAAATATAGTTATTTTTTGCAAAAGCCTGCATACAAATTAGGATTTTTGCAACAGCTTAGGGTCACTAATAGAAGCCGACAGTTTATTTTTTAAGAGTGGAATTGTCAGACTCTTTGTTCTATCATCTAGAACAGGTGAGAAGGCATTCCTACAAACTGCAAGAGCCAAGAACAGGCTGATCCAGGAACCAACTGGATCCAAGTATGGAAATGACCAGTCTCAAAACAACCTAAGGACAGCAACCTGGCCTAGCTTTTACTTTAAACTACTTGTGATCTTGGTTATGTCAATGAATTTCTCAACATGTGGTCTTCACTAGAACCTTTCAATAAAAATACATTTAAATTCTGGATTAATGAGTTAATAACTATCAGTATTTATTAATTGTTATTGAGACTAGAAGGGATTGGAGCTGACTGCAGAAGCACCTCATGGTAATTAGCTGATCACAGAATAAACCGACAGACAAAAGAGCCAGCACAAAGTAACACTGAAAACAAAACTCCTCAACATTCCACTACAACAAGCCTTAAGTTAGCCAACACCGTTCCAACACTTACTCTGGACTGCTGAAAGAAGAAAAGAGAACTTAAGGAACAATCAGCACAGGAGGGGGACAAAACTGAGAAGAAATGTCATTTTATCAATCTTTGGTGGGCTAACATCTTGAACGCTGCACTTCATCTCATCCTAAAGGACATTACAGAAGTAGAGAGTACAGAGAAGAATGGCAAGGCCAGTAAGAGACACAGAATAGTTTCATGCAAGAAACAAACATGATTCTTGAGTTTGGAAAGAAGGTGACAGTGCAGGACAGAAATTACTGGATCTATAGTTAACAGGCTTTCTGGAAGAGTTGTATTTGGAATGATCTGCTACTTCTCACATCCACATTTAAAGTGGAAGGCTTAACACAAGTCTGCACTGTTAAAAACACTGTCTCAAGTTGCAGAAATAAGATCTATAAATGGAACCATAAGCCTGTCTTTAATTTTTTTCCTACCGACAGTAAAGAATGTTATTCAATTTCAAGAAACTAGCTAGAAAACCCACTACAAATGCATTTACCAACAATCTGAAACACAGAAAGCTGAAGATAGAGCAAACCTGATTATTTCTAGCCAGTTTGTGCTCTCCAGTAACGAAAACCATTTCACATCAGTTGCCCAGAAGTCTGTACTGTTATCTGCAAGAAGAAGAGAAAAACAAAAAATTGGTTTGTTCACACATACATAGTGATAATTAACAGCCATCCATTGTCTTCCCCTTCAGGTATGAACTGGTACAAAACAACCAATACTAAGAAGTCAGCAAATCTCAATCAATATTAAAGCTGACAACTTATAACTAAATAAGGAAGTGAAGTAGTCTTACAAACACCAGTAGAGTTTTACAGCACTACAGCCTTTTAGAAAAAGTACGCTGAAAGTTCATGACAATCAAACCAGATAAATAAATCTACTGACAAAATGGAAAAGGAATAAAAAAGTTTAATCAGAGATGATGATCTACATAAAGCTTAACATAAAGAGGCTGGGTTTTGAAAATCATTACCATCACAACCAGAAACATCAATGGGTTTTAGCAGTAGGTTATAAAAACTTACGGAATGTAAGAGACTACCTGAAAAACATTTTGAACAGTTTTTTGCTGCAACTAAAAAAAGACATTAAAATACAGCAATGGGGAGGCCAAATTCAATACCAAAAAGTCATTAAACCCTTACGTATTTCATTAGGACTTTTGTAGGTTTTTTTAAATGCCACCTAAGTCTCCCTTGCTTTTATTTCTATTAAAGCCAGTCAACAGACATGGGAAAGCTTTCACAAGCTGATACAGTCAATTAAAACCAGAATAGATTACATTTCCTGCATGAGACAAACCTTGAAGCACAAGTCCTATGAACAACTCTGCTAGTGAGAAACCAGATACACACACTTCCCTCCTCCCCCACCTTTCCACGATAGCTTCAGTTCCACATGTTTCTGTGTAACTGCTCACCTCCCAGAATCTCTCTCCATACACTTCCAGTGTTCAATTCCAGCACATGTACACACACTTCTGTCTCTGCTGCATCTTTCACCTACGCCTCAAATGCAAAAGCATATATATGTTTTGTTCCTGTAGCTGTTCTGCCTCCATGCCTCTGCCCCTCATCCTGCTCTTTACACATTTAAATTCCTCTTCCAATTTCTTTTACCCTAAACATAGAAACTAGTTCTCCACAAAAGCATTACAATGCATCTTCAAAACTCTCCTCCATTAGATGTAGTTTTCACCAAATCCTACCACCCTCAGAGTAAAGAATTTACTCCTAATACCTGATCCAAACCCACCCATTCTCCCCTGTCCTGTCATTTCATGCTCTTGTCTGAAGTTCCTCTCCAGCTCTCTTGTAGCCCCTTTAGGCACTGGAAGGTGCTATAAAGTCTCCCCAGAGCCTTCTCTTCTCCAGGCTGAACAACCCCACTCTCTCAGCCTTTCCTCACAGCAGAGGGGCTCCATCCCTCTGATCATCTTGGTGGCCTCCCCTGGGCTCGCTCCAGCAGGTCCCTGTCCTTCCCGTGCTGGGACCCCAGAGCTGGATGCAGGGCTCCAGGTGGGTCTCAGCAGAGCGGAGCAGAGGGGCAGAATCCCCTCCCTCCCCTGCTGCCCACGGGGCTCTGGATGCAGCCCAGGACATGTTTGGCTCTCTGGGCTGTGAGTGCCATGGCCAGGACAAGCTGCCTATACCATATTAACCAGGCATGTACAGCACAAAAGTGATGATTAATGTGTTCAGACTTTAAAAGATGGTAAAGTAGTAAATTTCTGTAAGATCTTATTACTTCTGCAAAAGGTTAGCTGAGTTTTTTTCTCAGACTGCAAGTGCATAGTGCTATACTCAGGTACAGTCTACTACCAAACCTTATTGAAAAAGCTGCAAGAGGAAAAATACTTGCTGGATTGCAGTTTTAACACATTCCCCTTTCCATGAATATAAGACAATGATACAATTACATCACCAAAATACACAGTATTTCCTGAGACAGGTTAAATTACTTAAATTCAAGCTTTGGCCTTTTTCCTGCAGAGGGTGAGTTACCAGAAACCACATAAAAATATAAGTAACTATTTTTAGCTCTTAAGATTCACTGTGGATTTGACAGTGTATTCTAGACAAAATCCTCACTGTGAAGCTCTAACATCTCTTATTAGAAGTGGAGTGGATCATTTTTGATCTCAGAAGATGAGGTCAAAGTGTTTCATGACAGCAAAATAGCTGGAAAGTCTCAGAAGAAAGAAGTCTGAAAGCCTAGAGCATACTTTCACATGGCTCCCATTTTACTGCTTTCTAAAGGACAGAATTTCAGGAGCTTCATATGTTTGGAGATGTGATTAATGTGTAAAAACACCTAGCACAAAAATTAATTAGCATTTAGTCTGCAGTCTTGACAGAACACAAAGGCTAAAACATTGACCAGAGAAGACTGAAAAATCTTCCCCACAAACTTCACTCCAGCTAGCATGTTCCAGCTAACACTTAAGACTCCCCTCCCTTTAAAAGTAATTTTCGGATACTGTGACAGCTTAGCAAGAGGTGGTTAAGTCAAAGAACTACAAACCTTCATTCACATCCCAGACATAAGCACAGCCTTCAGTTACAAATTTTAAAATCTGCTTTTAACCACCCTCAAAAATCAAGACAACCATCAAGAAAATTACTGCACTCATGAGACACAGCACGTCATTGTTATGCTTGCTTTAAAGTCTTGACTTACCTATCAAGAACAGCTGTTTAAATCTTGTGTATGCAGTCTGGATATCTTGCAGAGATGGAAGGCTGCTTGACAAGTCATCCGTCTTCAGGAGCTCGTAGGGAGGTTTGCTAATTGTCTTATAGATTCTAAATCAAACCATCAAGAGATTAAAGCCTTCTGCTTCACCAGTCAAATAATGCACCAAGTATTATCACTGAAGACAAAATTAATAGGCATGATTTGTGAAAGAGCTGTAATACCAGAAGACAGACACTCTAGAAAGCTAGTGGCCTCCATGCATTTTTAAGTACTGTCTGGAAGCCTGCCTACAGGCTTATAACAAGATTTGATGCTTTTAACTGTAACACCAATAAAATAATATTTGTGCCTCAGTTATGAATATTACAAGCACTACTTGATTTTTATTACTGTTTCTTTAGTATTTTCTTCACTAGACACACCAAAATCACTTTACTAGGGGGCTGCTAGAGGTGTGTCCAGAAGAAGAGATGGATAGAAACACCCAAACCTCCCAGCAGAAGCTTACAATTTCTCTTGACTTTTGCCAACTGGATTCTGATACCTAGCTGTCAGGTCTTCTAAAGAAACACATGAGTAAGGGAAATTATTTGGATTCGAACAAGACAATGTATCTTGCACTTCCCTATATATCTACTATTTTTTTTTCCCCCTTGAAGGAGAGGAAAAAAAATACCAGGCCAGATGACGCTTTGGTTTGGACCCAGCAGATCGCCTCTCATTCAGGTTCCAGAGCTCAGTAACCACATCTGCTGTCACACTGGCCTCTTATTGTCAAGACCTGGGAAAAGTTGCTCTAGCTCATACTTCAGATGTGAGGGCACTTTTCCAGGCAGGACAGAATGCTTTGCTTCCTGTAGGCTGTAGCACAGAAACCTGCTTTAGGTGAGAACTACAGGGGTCCACATCAGAAACACAGGTTACCAGACCTCCTGGAAGATGCATCAGATCAGTGAGGGAAAGCAATCACTGGCCAAATACAAATACTTCTTCCAAGTGAAGCAGTAAAGAACTTGTGCTGGAAGATCAGGCTCTGAACAGCTTTTTTAAAAAGATAAACCGCTACATGTAAACATCTGCTCTGTGCCTGAGTTCAGACTATTACTGTAATGGCACTTTAACACACCCTGATGGCCAATTCGTAGATATATTTCAGACTCCAGTGATTAAGCACCAGTACTGCACAGCCAAGCAAATCAGCAATACTGCCCCAAGTTCAAATGGCCACAGAGAAGGAATCAAAATTATCAGAGGATACCTTGTTACAGCTTACTGGTAGTTTTATTTACTTTTCACATCATGAAATAGTATCAAAGACAGTTCTAAATCATGTAATCTTCCCCATTTCAGGGTAGAAATATTAGAGAGCCTGCAGGAAGAGCCACAAGCTTTTCCTATGCAAGTATAATTAATTCTATAAACAAAAGCAGTTTTAAGAGCCCAATCAAGCTGTTTTCTGTCAGTTCTGTGTGATTAACAGGCTCTCCATCTATGAGGAGCAAGGAGCCAATGTTCAATGCACAGACTGTACGTATGAGTCTGATCTAACAGGTGGCTGCTGAGAGAAGTTCTGTCCAGGACACACAACAGGTTAAAAAAAAGCCAAAATTAAAGGGCAAAAAGTCATTGCCGTAACACTCAGACAGCTGTGCTCCTTCCCTTAAGTTAAACTTGTCATTTTTCAAACTGCTGAACAAATTCAGTTCACTACCCTGTCTGAAAAAGTGCTGTCTGCCTTCACATCTGAAAGATGCAGTAGTGAACTGCTTAGGCTGTCTCAGACATTTTAGATCACCTTATCTCAAGTTATTTAAGAACATGAACCTAGCTCTCAGAAGACGGCAGAATCTTAAAAGCCCAGGTTGCAAATCCACGTTTAGAGATTGAGTCTAGATTTCTCCTACTTGCAAAACAAATAAGCCCATTAAACCCTACAGGCTTTGCTGCTGCTTTACCTAAATAACACCACAGTTTGTACAGATTCCTCAGACATATATCTGCATGTATTTCCACAGAAAAAGCCTTCAGTGAAGTTCCAGTCCTGCACAAGTGACCAGTGCCATTAGGTCAAGGGCTTGAACACATTCCACTACAGAAAACTACTTTCACATCTAGAACTTGATGTTTCCTGATATGTGAAAGCTTAAAAGACATAGCATATATGGAAAAAGAGAAGCAAGGTCCATACCAAGCAAAGGGTTGTGGACAGAATAGCTATTACTGACCCATCCAAGAAGGCTTTTTGCATTTGTGAAGTGCTGTCATCCTGTTCTTTGGGAAATGCAGACATTTTGAGGAGAGCAGCACCGTTATGGCAAGACCAACACCAAATCTGCAGAAAGACATTTACCAGGTGAGAAAAATTAGTAAATTGTCCTATACAAGGTATTTGCTTAAGTGACTGAGTGATTTCAAGATTTCTGTGCTTTTGCTTCATTGAATTTTCGGTGTATTTAATAACACCATCAATAGAAGCAAACTCCTACACCTGCACCAAAATTACACGCCTGAGTACACTATGTTACCACTTGCAATTTTTAAGTTAGGCTTTAAACAGGCATAGGGAAATATAAAATGTCAGATTATGTCAAAACATTACTTTCTCAACTTCCCTCACAGGTGAAAAAAAAATTGATCAAAAAGTCTATGGCCAAATTATGTCAGAATATGTGCCACAGCAAGACAGAACTTGTAAGTAACTTGTATATATATATATTATCCATCAGTTTCTCCACACAGATGGTAGGTTTTTCTTATAGTTCAGCCTTGAGACAACTCACAATAGATGCACTGATGTTGTTTCATGTGAACTATGCAGAACGAGTAATCTAGGCATATGAAATAAAGTGTTAAACACCCCACAGCTGAATCAGATTGCATGGTCACAGGTACTCCTTGTATCAGTTCTCAAAGCTTCTTACTTCCCTTTACACATAGCTTCCTCATTCATACCTACTCTTTGAAGCTCTAGAGATGATCTGTAAACTTGCACTGAAACAGGGAGTAAGAATCATTTTCAGCAGGAGTATTACACAAATGAAATCAGAAAATTGAAGTTCTACTACCAATTTACAGTAACCAAGAGGTGCACCTCAGAAGGATGCAGAAACCTCACAATCATGAAGAGTGGAAATACTATAATAGTGTCCTTTGACTGCCTTCTCAAACCAATTTAATGTGGTCCAGCTATCTTAACACTAGCTTCACAGAAACAGTTTGGAAATAATCAGAAGAGTTCTACAAGGCCAGGGAACAGTGGACAGCTACAGATGTTGTCATCTATCTGGACATTCATAAGGCCTTTAACGTGACTACCCACAACATGCTTCTCTCAAAACTGGTGAGATACAGGTTTGATGCATGGACTGTTCAGGGATGAGGAACTGGTTAAATGGTCACATCCAGAGAGTAGTGGTCAATGTCCCAGTGTCCAGATGGAGATCAGCAATGATCTGTACTAGGGGGTCTGTACTAGGACCAGGACTATTTAATACCTTCATCAAGGACACAATCAGCGAGATCAAGTGCACCTTCAGCAAACTTCCAGACTACACCAAGCTGAGAGGTGTGTGTGACACACCTGAAGGACAGGATGCCATCCAGAGGGACCCGGACAAGCTCGAGGAGTGGCCCATGGGAACATCATGAGGTTTAACAAGGCCAAGTGCTGATCCTGCACCTGGGTCAGGGCAACCCCCGGTACCAGCCCAGGCTGGGCATGAACAGACCGAGAGCAGCCCTGCCCAGAAGGACCTGGGGGTGCTGTGGGTGAGAGGCTGGACATGCCCCGGCCATGGCACTCACAGCCCAGAGAGCCAAACGTGTCCTGGGCTGCATCCAGAGCCCCGTGGGCAGCAGGGGAGGGAGGGGATTCTGCCCCTCTGCTCCACTCTGCTGAGACCCACTTGGAGCCCTGCATCCAGCTCTGGGGTCCCAGCACAGGAAGGACAGGGACCTGCTGGAGCGAGCCCAGAGCAGAGACACAGAGATGGTCATAGGGCTGGAGCACCTGTCCTGCGAGGATACGCTGAAGAATTGGGGTTGCTCAGCCTGGAGAAGACTTTAGGGGAGATCTTTTTGTGGAGTTTCATTACTTAAAGGGCACTTAGAAGAAAGAGAGGGAAAGACTTTTTAATAGGTCTTGCTGTGATATGACAAGGGGTAATGGTTTGAAACTAAAAGAGGGTAGATTTAGAACTACATATGAGGAAGAACATTTTTACAAGGAGAGTCCTGGAAAACTGGATGGACCAGGCTGCCCAGAAAGCTGGCAGATGCCACAGAAACATTCAAGGCCAGGTTGGACAGGGCTCTATGCAACCTTATCTAGGAGAAGATGCTTCTTTTCATTCCAGAAGGGGTTAGACTAGATGGTGTTTAAAGGTCCAAACTGTTCTACAATTCTGTGAATGCAAGATGGAATAAAAAACCCCAAACACTTCTATGTAAGAACCAGTGTTAATAGGTCTCTGATTCTCTGAGAAAAAGTGAACCAAACTACTTTGACCTTTAGGAAGGACAGTACTGTACTAACTTATCCATGGACCAACTAGTTTAAAAGCATGAAATGAACATGGTTTTCCTTGGCAAATTCAATGGGCATACAGCAACTAATGTAGGACCTCACAAGTGAGATTACTTTGCTCCTTGTTTCCATCATCTCTGTCTTACTGATTCTTGAACTACAAGGCAGGAAGCCAAATCCAGCTTGCTACAGGGTGCAAACCAGTATACTTAACTCCATTCACTGCTGGACTGGTAGAACTAGTTTTTCAGCTGGGCTACTTGACTTTGTAAAAACGCATCATCACAGCCACAGCACTTACCAGAACCCAAGCCAGGTAACTGGAAGTGTTCAGCTACACCTTCCATGCACCATCTTCACCTCAATATCCAAACAGCATTTCAAGGCCTACATCTTGCCCCAGCCAGACGCCACTCAGTACAGTCTTGTGAAAAACAGGCTGGTGGACAGACAGGCTAGTAGTGTATGTAGGCTACAGGACATTAGTAAATGGGAGCTGTGAACAGTAACTACATATTTTGCTGTTAGGTTATGCATATGTTATATATATGTTTTGCTACATACTACACTGTTCAGTGAAAGACAGAATGTATCAAGCACTTCTCCTTCCAGCATCTGTCTCCCTTCTGCAGATGACCAGGTATACATGTAAGCTGTTAAAAACAAGTTCTGAAAGCAATATGCAGTAACATCCGCAATGCTAATTGAAATTTTGCCACCTCATAAAGAGTCTTACTCTCAGCCATGCACATATACTTACAGGAATGCCTCTGCCTTCGTACTTCAAGATACTCTCTTCAGAAATGCATATGGGAACAACAAAATACAAAGGCAGCCTAAGACAACAAAGAAGAGTTTCTTGGTCTCAAAAACTGAACAATTTCCAAGCTCCTTTTAATGATGATGAGTGTTCTAGCTCAAATTCTAATTATATATCCACCCTATTACAATAATCTTTTCTACTAGATAATTATATTGTCCTCAAAGCTGTCCCTTTATTTTCAGGTGAATAAGGTTTTTTCCCAACCTACAGGTCTTAACTATTTTCATTGGAACAATCCCTCTGCCTTTGCAAAGGTGCAGTTAATTGTAACCTCTAAGACTGATTGCTAAGACCACCTTGGTTCTCTCGTGCTTTGTTGTTTCAAAAGGTACCCTTGCAGTATTAAATGACTGATTCTGTTTCCATGCCTGTTAAGCAGTTCACATCCTAATTCAAGAATATCATTTAATACATCAAGGATTTCCAGCATCAGCCAACACTATGTCCGAGGCCGAGAGGAGCAATGAAGGTAAGGACCTAAACTCAGTTTGGGTCTCCCAAGTTAGAGTTCTAGAATAAACAGCAAAGATTTTGAAACACTAGTTTCCAAGATCTGTGAAACCTTTCAAGATTTGACTATGAAACAACAGTAGAAGTATACAAAGCCTTGTATACATCCTAAAGGGCTCATCAATAAATGCTCCTCAGCTAAACTGGTGGCCAAGCTCAGCTAAACTTAGCTAACCTTCTCCTAAAGGCAACGTAACTTCCACCAGCACATTTTGCAGATTTACTTTAAACCAGTTACTCTTTCCCTACCCAGCCCCTCCAACTAAAAGAGTCAAAAATCTCCAGTGCACATAACTTGAAATTTTATCCAAGTACAGGACTGACAAAGTGTCATCCTAGAGAGTATGACAGAAGTGTAGGTCCCAGACCTACATATTTTCTGTTCTCTACTCCTAGACATACTCAAAGCTTGATCTGACCAAGGTCCTGAGTAGTCTGAACCTAATGTTGAAGGTCATCCCTGCCTGAGGCAGGGGTCGTGCAGGATCACCTCCTGAGATTACAAACCAAACTATTCCATAAATAAAAATGAAAACCAGATCCTAAAAAACGTCCTAAACAACTGTATAATCCCCAGCATCAAAGGTAGCACAGATTTTCACAAGTCCAAAGCTCACTATTAACAAGGGCAAGCTTACTTCTCAGAGACTCTGTAGCCTTCGTTGGTGGTCACTGCTTTATATTTCACATTCCCTTTGGTCCGCTCCAACTCATCACGCCAGTCCTCAAGCGTCTCAAACATCACAGTTTGGTTTCTCCCATCTGTCAGACATCAGTAATATTAAATTTGCAGATTATCAGGAACTCTAATACAAAAGCATTCCTAAGTAAACCTGTTAGCTGCCATTAAGGTAAGCAAGCAGAAGCTCTTGTGTACAGAAAGCCCCAAGTTGAAGATAAAATGCCTTTGTACACCACACTGCCTCTGTCTGATCTTTAAAAACAGCAATATTCTGTCAAATACTGCTGTGACTAATAACTTCAGGAACAGTTTCTCCTGCAGAAACTAATTAGTTGTTAAAGAACTTCCATACAGCTGGACCTGTCCTCACATCCAGCTTAAAATCCAAGACACTGTGTAGCAAATATAATTTTATTCTAATGCAGCTGACTGGTATCTAATACTGTAGTTTGAATGCAGAATTAACAATCATACCAAAAACCTTTCTACAAAAATTTCACATCTTGCATTTCATTTAAGGTTCATTTTTTTATCATGAATAGTTTTGCAGTGAATAGAACATCACAGGCACTCAGTAAGAGCAGAAAATTAATTACAGCAGTTCAGTCCCAATACTTTCAACTGAGAATCTTCCCCGTAGTTCTACTTAGCCACCTCAGAAACAGTTAAGGCAGCAGCTTGATTTAGCCTCAAATATTGTATAATAACCATATAATTTATGGAGTAATGTCAATTGTTTTAAGCACATATCCTAATTAAGTAACATTCTACAACACCAGCTAACACTGAAATACCAAACAGAACTATAATTTCCATGGAAGATGCAATGGCAACTTGAAACTTTCCACTGTAAGAAGATAAGGTAGATGAAAAATTTACAGCTCGGAACAGAACATTACTGATGAGCTCTTTGAGACAAGATT
The DNA here is from genome assembly GCA_013397975.1 of Machaerirhynchus nigripectus. Lineage (NCBI taxonomy): Eukaryota > Metazoa > Chordata > Aves > Passeriformes > Dicruridae > Machaerirhynchus > Machaerirhynchus nigripectus. The sequence goes on from VZRQ01000578.1 coordinate 64,310, forward strand.
TTAGAGGTATCAGACTGTAAGAGGCATAAAAAACAATTTCCACAGTCTACTTGGCTTAGCCTGTAATAATTTTATGAAGAATGACACCTAGGCACTTACTGTTGAAAACAGCTATTAAAATATGAAAGAATTGTGGGACAGCACTTCGATGTCGCTTTAAAGAATAGGCTTCTCCCACATTCACTCAGTCTCTGCCTGGAAAAGCTCCCAGTCTTTCCATTGTCTGTAGCTGAAACAGAACACCAGCTACAGGTGAAGCCTGCAGGAACTACCTGAGCCAGCACTGTGCCCTTGCAGCAAACAGACAGTGTGTTCCTGGGCTGCATCAGCAAAGCCATTGTTCACCAGCTGAATGAAGTCACCACTGCTCTCAGCTGGAGGGCTGTGCCCAGAGCTGGGCTCCCCTGTGAAGGCTCCTGGGCCAGGCCCAGTGAAGGCCCACTGTGATCATTAAAGGGCTCAAAGCACCTGATATGAGGAGAGACAGAGCTGGGATCATTCAGCCTGCAGAAAAGAGGGCTCAGCAGGGACAAATCTCCCCTGTGTGTATAAATACTGGGGCTGAAGCAGGGGAGGAGAGTACAGAAGATGGATCTAGACTCAGTGGCTTGATGAGAGGCAGTTATGCACAAGCTAAACTGCAGCAAACCCCACTTACACATGACGGTAACACTTTTCACTACAAGGAGGGTAAAACTGACTGTCCAGAAAGGCTGTGGAGTCTCAACACTTGGAGATACTCAAAACCCAACTGGACATGACTAAGCTCAATGCAGTTAACCCTACTCTGAAGGGGGGCATATGGACAGGAACATGCCTAGATAATCCCCAGAGGTTTCTCCTAACCTCAGCGATCCTGGAATTCCTTGACATGCTTTGGTAGGTGTTTGATTAACACCTTGCGTACATCAGAACCTCCCTCTGTGACAGGAATAGGTGGTGGTGGTGCACTAAGGATCAGGTTCCTAATTCAAAACAGCACTCCTATTTCAGCTAAAGTCTGAATTATGGAATGCTAGGAAGTGCACTGAAAATTTTTTATCTTGAATTTTGCGGCTTAGTGTATCATTCAGCCAAATTTGATCAAGTGGGAAGATTATGTAATAAGTCAGATGTAAGAGGAAGTCAGATGCCTTGCAAACCTATGCTTTTTTTGCAGCTACCAGGAAGAAGCATATTGCTTGCAAATAAGAGCAAAAAGGGAAACACTTTCTGATATGATGCCACTGCAGATGCAGTAATTTCAGGATTAAGAGCAGGAAGTCTGGTTCACAGCAGTAATACAGAAAAACCACACTGATAAAACAAGCAAAGTCTCTTCGAGATGAACCACATGAAAAGCATCTGCACCTTTCAGTCACAGTAAGTTTTCAGTCCAGGGATGCTACTCCTGCTTGTAAAATTTCTGTGCAACTTCCTGAAGGACACAGAAACCAACAGGAGTCAATTTAGAGATTTTTAGCAACATGCCTAACAATGTACAGCAAAAGAAAAATTAATCTTTTGAAGCTACCTGCCAGCAGGACAGAACCCTAAGCCAAGCATACACTCAACAGACCCCCTAGACTGCTTAAAGAACTAACTGCAACACACAGATCAAAAATAGAAAAACATCTACCTGTGTTGTTTGGAGCAGCTGATGCATAGGAGAACAGAAACAAACGTTTAAGCAGCTTAGGAGTCTGGCTATGATGAACTATACCACTGACGATCTAGAAAAGGACCAAAAATTAACACCCAAGCACACACCAAGACTATTAGTATAAAAAAAATGTCTTTTTTATTTACCAACCCCTCCACCCAGGTTTTGAACAAAACAGATGGGTTCTATCCCCAACAGCTGAAACCTGAATTTTAGGAAGGCTTGTCTGTTGTCTGCAAGACACTGCACCTACTTTGCCTAAGTAGTATTATGTATGTTCAACCTCCAGAACTACTTTTTATTTAAATAAAGTTAGTTGACTCTTTGTTTGGAGTTCAGAATAACTTGTCAAAAAAACCTGAAGTTATCAGGAAAGTAACACTATATTGAAGTCTAAAATATGATGAAATTACATGTCTCAAATAGAACAGCTTTACAGCTTGCCTGAGCTGGAGCTAATTTCCTGTAGCACTCCCAAGTTCCAGTTTTCTTTAAAGAGCCACTGCACCCATCTTTTAACTGCTATGCATAAGGAAATGTTTAATGAAATCAGTCTTTTACTTTCTGTATTAGCTGGAAATTATCAGAATCACTTCCAAGTTTCAGGGATTTCTCAAATCTCAGAATTTCATCCTTCCCTCATCCTCACAACTAAACACCCAACATCAAGTTAAAAACAGAAAGGCAAATTAAGTTACTATGCTTACTCTTTTCACTTCCTCTTCTTTTGTGTATCTCAGGCAGAAGTTAAATACTCTAAGGTCTTTACAGTAGATAATTAACTTCTCTGGGTATTTTCTCAGCTGTCCTGTTAGAAGTTTCTTCTTCTCATCATAAACTGCAAAATTAAAAAGTTAAGTAAATATCAAAAAGGTACTTGTTGTAGGTTGATAAAGTTGTCCCTGACTTCCCAGAATTCTCGAGAAACTAATTCAAGACCAAGTTTTCTCTAGACAAAACAAGCATCCTACAACACAGGCTGGCAAACTCTTGTGCTAATACACTCAACCTTTTCTTTTAAAACCCATCAAATCACTTCATACATGATAAAAGGCAAATCTGCAGCACAACCAGCTGCTCAGTGGTTATATCTCTTCACATTCTGACTGCACAGTAAATTCAAAGTTTCAAGACACATAAAGAATAATTTAGTAGTTTTAGCCAAGGGGAAGTCCCCAGACATCTGAGATCATTCTAAGTTCCTTAAAAATATTTTTTTTAGCCACCATGAAGTCCCCAAGGCAAACCTCTGCTCATTTCTCTTTGAGGATGTACCATTTCACAACTTCAAGTGCTGCCATCTGGGCCACTGTACATGAAACTGAACAAATGTCTCATAACCAGCTTCACTGTCTGCCCCAGTTCACTCCTTCACAAATCCACACCACCATTTATAAACATTCTGAATACTCGTAACTAGTCCAAGAACATGATTCTCAATAAAGCCTTCCCCTACTTAAAATTATCAGCTCCCTTCTCATTTACCTTTTTAGCAATACTGGCACACCTCTAAGCCCTGATGCAAAGCACTCCTTGATTTACTTGACAATTAAAACCTCCTTTCCTAACTCTTTAATAAGCTGAAGACATAATCAATCTCATAAAACAAAGTTCCCTTAGACAAACAAAAAGAATTGTTTCAGAATTTGGTACCTGTACTGCTATTGCTCAAATGAAGTGAATACATCCGTATTTATAGAAACAGCTGATACACTGAAAGATCCTCATCTACCAAATTTAGGGACTTTTCACAGCACATCCTCTGCTTTTAACCACTGCACTTTGAAGGAATAATTTTGTCTGTTCCAGCAGATAATTAATCAAATTAATTTAATCAAATAAATTAAAATTAATTTGACAAGCTCGAGGGATAAGACTGGGTTCTGATATATTTCTTATCTGTCATTTCATCATTAAATATAACTGCAGCTGCTTATTCCAAATCTACTGGTTTTCTAACAGGGATGTACTTGTACATGGAACACCAGCACTCTAAGTCCCCAAGGGGTAGAAAGCTGACTTACCTCCATATATTTGATCTACACATTGCAGAGTTATGTCATTTTCTCCTACAATCTTATTCTTAAATTGTGGCTCCTAGAAACATGAAAAAAAATTTTTTAAGTGTCACACTACAGCAGTACCTTCTGCCAAGCAAAGGCTTCCCATACACTGTCTTAATATCAGCATTACTTCTTATTTTTATAAGCTGTATAAGGCAGGACACGGAAGAACAGTTACTAAAATACAGACAGATGCAAGTTACTCACACATAGTTTATAAACTGCAAGCATAGCTTTATTTAAGTTAAGTTTCAGCCATGCTTGAAACATAGATACAGTTTTTACTTTTCAATTATCTTCAAAACATGCATTTCTATTGAGAGTCACTTTTCTAACTAGAATCACTGCAGTAAACAGGAAATACAGTAACTTCATGTAATCCAAGCCCTTTTATGACAAGTTTCCTTGCTATGGGAACCTGGCAGGAAATACAAAGCCTCTTAAAAGAACAAGTATCCCAAGAACATTCCAACATTACAGTCAGATTTATCACCGGGTAAAATGAAGACATACACAGAACCCAACTACCTCATCTACCATGTAACCAAACTTGATGTGATTTGGAGTTCCCTTCACATCTACCATCTCATGAGTTCAGTTAAAAACAGCATTTGAGTGATGCCACAAGTAAACACTATTATTTTCAATATTATTACCTAAACTAAACACTATTATTTTCAATATTATTACCAAAAGGCTGATGTACACTACATCAGCAAATTACATTTTACTGTGAACAGAGTTAACCTTATTCAAGTTCCGTCCAGGTCTGCAGTACTCTGAACCAAGTGGCTAACACTGAACTTCTGTTAAAAGAAATATATTTGATTTGGCATGTTATAAACCCAAGGTTCAAAACTGGCAATGGAAGAGAAATTAGCATGGTCATTACCAACTTTCCACAGAGCACTTGAGATTCACGTCAAAAGATTCTGCAGCTTTTTCTTAATTAATTCCAGAAGGTCCAATAACCTACATTTGGCTGCAGAAACCTTAGTTTAATGTTTAAACTTTGTGAAATTTTACCCCAAGAAACTTCTGCCTACAATCAATGTGTGTCAAATCATATTATTCTCACTGCCCTTCACTGTCAAGATCACCTTGACCTAGGGAGCCACTAGACTCTCCTTTCACTTCTATCACTTAAACGGCCTAAACTATTTCAATGCTTAAGCTTATCAAAAGCACTGTGGCATTACCATTCTCCTCTGACAGCTCAATTTGAGCACCTAAACCAAAGCAAAAAACCACTGAAATAATTTTTAAGATTTGGGGAGTTTTTAGCTTTTTCAGTGTTTGCAAGCTCAACAGCACTAGTTTTAAAATCTTTTCAGTAAACACCTGACTTTGAATGAAATAATTCAGAGCTTTACTGAGCCACACAGTTTTTCAGAGCATTTCCGCTGAGTATTAGCTTACTCAGTCTTCTACAGCCTGAAATGATTCTGCAGATGTAGCCCAAAGTCAAATCAGGCAGATGTTATCCATCATCAGAGCTACTTTTGACATTCACACTTCTACAAATGCTACCAAGACAAAGAGTCAGAAATCAGCCTTAAACAAACTGTTTAGTTTACAAAACAATGGATTCTTTTAACTTAAGCTTCACCAACTCACAAAATATAAAAACTAATAAACTACGTCTTTTGTAACTGTCCACAAAAATGCTTGCACTGCATTTGCTTAAGACAGTCATTAGAGACTGAGGAAGGATCAAGCAGATGCAGACTGATTTAAGTTCGCCTGCACCCATTATGAAATTTTACACATTCACGTTCATTCTGCACGTTTATATAAGGGAAGGATATGATTATTTATTCAGAGCCTGTTTAGTCATAATCAGAAGACTTGTTTTCTTACATTATCATCTGAAGCAGAATCATCATCAAGGAAAGAGATCTTGAAGTTTGTGCACACGAGTTTCCCGTAAGTGCCACGATTTGACCCATCCTCTTGCGTGTACTTGTACACCGTGCTGGCTTCACAAAGCAGCAGTTCACCTGCAGAGAAGAAACACTTGCAACATTAGCTGACATTTACAATTGAATTATTTCAATTGTTATCTCAAACTCAGCAATAACTTCCTGATGGTTTCTCAGAACTGTATGCCTAAAGATATTTCATCACTGTTACACAAAACCACCAAGAGGCAGATCCTGGAATCAGCACACTGAGAGCCTTCCAGGTTACTAACGTTATTCCAGAAGCCCTGAACTGCAGATGTTTGGGAGTTCTGCAACCAGAGGTACCGGTGTCACGCCTTACTCCAAATGCAGGAGAAGAGCAATCATTTGAGTGTGTAGTTGGAAAAAAACCAAAACCCAGCAAGAGTAGTTTGTATAGTCAATATACAGTTGACTACACTTGGAAGTTGAAAATTCTTCCAATCTTCCTTACTGTTAAACTCTAAGAATGCTGAAACATTTGAACTAGTTATTTCAGGTTCATCATAGTTATTTTTCCATATATTTTTTCATATAGCTCTGACTGTTTTACAGGTCCCAGGGCTATTTTAAAGTCTCAAACACAAGTCTGCATAAATAACAGTCAATTAAGTTCTAGTGTTAGAATTCACAGGAGCTGAACTTCAAATTTAAGAAAGTAAAATTTTAATAGATGTGATCAGCCAGATTCTTGGTCCTTCCTAAAAAGTGTAGGAAACACAACAGAAGAATATTAGTTTATTGTAAACTTTTACCTGTATTTTGTCTTTCCTTATCTTGGAAAATATCTTTTAAAAATAAATACTCATAAATTACAGAAGAAAATCTTAACAGTAAATGAAACATCAGAAGGCCCAAGTAACTCCCAGTAGAGGTAAAGCCACTAGAAGGTAAATTTCCTCTAGTTCTTGTCTTCAGTTCCAAACAAACAAAACCCATCCAGCTTTAACTTCTAAGAGACAGGACAAACCCAAGTACAGACAGTTCTCCACAAGCCGCTTACCTGAGGACATTGCACTCTATAAAAAATTAATTTTTACAGTTTTCAACATCCCATGAAAATACAGATGTTAAAAACATTTCAACCTGCGTGGGTTGTTAAACCAAACCCCGTATTTTACTACCTGTGACACTCATGTCACATGAGTGTTTGCTGCAGACATGGAAATATTTAAGTATTAATCACTAATTTTTATTACTTAAGTCTAGTAATACACAACGGTTACCTGGTAATAAGTGAGGATTTACTTCCTTTTCTATGGGTTCCTTTATGTGTATTTCCTAAAGAGAAAAAAAAAAGTAATTATTACTTTGCAAAGGTTCTTCAACACATGCTGTCAAGAACTACACCCTCCCCACTTTCAATCCTCACATTCTGGCAAATGAAAATTAAGGAAAAAAGTCTCCTAAACTAAAGGACTGTACGTTTCCAGTGTGATCCTTCCACTTAATGTCAGAAGTCTATTTGCTAAATAATTAAGTATTTTGACATCCACAGTGTCAGTTACATGCATCTATGAGCACACACAAAAAAATGCACTAAATGTGTAAGTAGAAGAGAGAAATAAAACATGACAAATACTTTTTAAGTTCTCTGAAAACACCTAAATGGATAACCACAAACTTAGTATTACAACACCATCTCCCAGGTCGTTCATAAGCTTTTCCATAGATGACTTGCTATTTTTTCTAATGTACCCTTCAGTTTTTCAAGTTTCATCCATTACTCCCTGCTTCTGATTTTCCTACACGTATCATTTCAACCAAAGTACAAAAGTTACTTAAACAGCACTAACACGACTATGTGGGAAGGTATTTCAGGATCTTGGAGCTAAGAGGTAAAACCTGGTGACAGAATATCCTTCTGTTTGGACCCAAATTGCAGAAAAGAAACACATTAAATTCTCATTGTCACTTACTCTAGCCTTCAGGCACTGATAGTTGGGCTAAAATTTCCAGCCAAAAGACTATTAAACTAGAGGACATGCTACACCCTTCCTGCTCAGCTAGTTTAGAACTTCCTCCTCCAAGTCCAAATCACTTTGCTTGCATTTGAGTCTTTCTGGAAAACCATTAGTTAACTGGAAACGCCCCCGGGGGCACAGCAGTAAGAAAGCTAATTTTAGTTTGTCACCAGCATTCAGAGTCAGATACTGCAATTCAAGGCAAGCAATTAAAAGAAGATATAAGCAACAATAATTTTGCTGGATTAAATACAGAGAAACAAAAGCCCCTGAGAGTACAAAAATAAACAGCCTCTGCCATTCATATAAACACTTGGTCTCCACACTCGGAAGAGCTAGAACTAAGTTTGAAGGCTGCACAGTAAAGCTAAAACCACCAGGAAACCAAATCATGAGAACAGCAGAGATGCTCCAGATAGGCTGAAAAGAGAAAAAGGTTTTAAAATTAAAGTGGCAGCAGTGTGAAGAAAGAAATCCATAACTACAGTTGACAGCTAATAGAGAAAACAAACCCCAGTCTGCTGCCTTTGTCTTCTAAATGTGGAAGTCGTAGAAGTAAATTTTACTCAAAGTTCAGGCTTGTCAGCTCAAAGCGTTAGCTAAAATGTTACTATGGCTTAAGCTGAATACTTCTGCATTCAGAGGAGAAATACATGCACCTTTTCTTCCCCCAGTGTTGTCTCCTCACTACTGGTAGCTCTAAGCTAAGCTTTGGGTTTACAAGTGCCTTTAACAGCTCTGCCTTATACAATCACTCTTTGTGTCCAACTACACGCAGCACTGCTCAGAGAACTGCATGCCAACAATCACTTCCACGGAACAGGAAAGCAGTTATACCAGCCAGGTGCTTTTCCAGTACCTTTTACTTTGAGAGATGCCATAAAGAATGTGATAACTACTGTTCCTGCACACACACTGGTCATACTTATTGCCATGAGTACCAGTTTATGCTAGAGTCGGCAGATAAAAACTAAGGAAAAAAAAATTACCCCAAAGAAGTTGTTTGAGCTTACACCCGTTTGTTAAAACACAATGAAGCATTTATAACAGCTTTCAAAGACAAATAATCCTGAACAAGTGGTTTGAGTTTTGGTTACAAGTTAAAATTGGTTATCTTCTGAAATGAGTTACGAGTTTAATTAAATTGTATCACAGCAGATTAGAGACCACAAGCACTAAGATCACCTTGCAAAATCCAATTTACCTTCACTGACAAAAGCCCACAGGCACTGTGGTGCTTTTGATAGGCAGAGTTCCTATGACATTCAACAGATTCCAAGAGTTAAGCTCCCAGAAGAGTTCTATTTGAAAGTCGACATCTATATTCCCATAATAAACTCATAAACATATTAAAGGTGGTTTTGATACATATATGCTAGAGATAGCTAGACCTCAAGCCATGAGTGCTGCTGAAGAACCCATGCTACGGCACTCGTTTTCCTAGGGAGGGTATTAAAACACATCAGATTTCACTAGTGTCACATTTTGTATTTGCCCTTTTCAGCAAGAAGGTAAAGATCTGTAAGAAAAATTAACTTGCCACGAGTCAGTTCAGGTTGTGCAGGAATACACATGTAAATTCAGCTGCCATCTCCACTCTGTTTCAACTTTATTTTTATAATGAATATAAGTTTTGGGGCAACACAGATCTTACCACTAGCTTAAGACCCTGCTGAGTCTTCAATTCGTGCTGCTCAACGCCCTTTAATCAGTCACATGTTCACAGTAACCCACCCACTCCTTTATCCCTGGGTTTGTATGACTCCACGGTGAGGTAATTTGGTTTGTAAAATCAGCTGGGAAGTATGTACTTGCCCTACATTTGGTTTTGTTGTTAGTGCCTATTGTTAGCAGAACTGGCTCATCAACAGGCCAGATGAGCACAGAAACAAAAGAAAGGGAAGCAGCAGAAGTAAGTCTGCCTCTTTCTGCAATCTACTAAGTACATTTGGACCTCAGGAATCTTCACCCTCTGACCATTTGCTGAAGCTAAGCGTGCAAGCGCTTTCCACATGCGATCACCGAAAACCATGCAAACCTCTAGACAGACAGTTCTTCATCTGTAGCTCCCCTGTTCTGAATGCCCCAAGCAGCATTTTGTCATCTCTTACTCAAGATACAACATGGGAAACCCTACTACCAGCCACAGCTAAAAGCAGTCACCCATAGGACACCACACAAATGAGGACAATTAACTTTGTTTCTGCAATTTCTGAGGCAAAGACCTCAACTTTGCTGAAGCTTTTAGAAACTTCTTTTCTAAGAGATGCTTCTAACCTGCACACTTACCTTGTGCTACATTCCTTCTTCCAGGCTCTCAAACTGTGGTAGGAAATATGGCAACTCGCTTTAATTATCAATTTTAACAGTACAGAGTACCAAATCATGCCAAAACTTCAAGCTGACATGTCACACCAAACTAATTCGTAATACATCCTCCTCCTCGCTACCAGAAAACCAAAAACTGTTTTCCTTAAGGAAAGTTCTCTCCTTGATTTTTACCCAAATATAAGGAACAACTGCACAGTTTGCAATACCCAGGGACTACAGTCAGCTCTCCCCCTAAAAAAAAATATTTAAAGGCGTTAAAATACTTTCCCCATGTCTGTCTGAGGAGACAGGTCTTCCTCAAGTGCTGAAGGCATGAGTGAGGCAACAAAGTTTAGGGCAACAAGGTCAAGAAGCAGCTATGCCATACTAGCAGGATCCAAACGGCTGGAGCAGGAAAGGAATCCCAAACGACTCCTGCTCTTTGTCCTACAGGGTCACCACAACTGAGAGCAACTCCTCTCACTCCACAGGGAGGTAAACAACTGTGCACAGGAAATATGTAAAGAGAGAAAAACATTCACTGCATGCCAGAATCCAGATCTTGATAGAGAATGTTTGGATTTTTTTTGTTATTGACATACATATATACATATGTGCCTACTGATACTGATTTTGCTCATCACCCCCAGCAGAGACACCATGCACACAGTATGCTGCTGCAATTTGTAAACTCTAAGCCTACCTTACCCCACAGTAATGCTTCCACTGATCCACAGCTGGACATTTGTGCTAGAGGTAATTACGCCAACAAAAAGCAAGACTTGTAGTAAACAGACTGAGAAAACATGTTTGAAGGATTCAAATAATGAAGGAACAAGTTATCACTTCCAGGGTATCAAGGGTACTGGCTGAAATAGTTGACAAAAAAGCTGACAGCTTTCAAAGCTGACAGCAAATAGTGCTGCAAGAATCCAGAATACTTTAATGTTTTTGTATGTTTTCCACAAGTAAGCTCTGCGCAGGGAAGCTCTACATCCTGGTGAGGTTTGCTCTGAGCATCTGTTTTTTTCATATTTATTTCACTAAAAGTCTAAAAGAGGGATGAGATAAAGACAAACGTATATTTAAGAAAGTCACCAGTTGTGAAAGTCAAACTGTGTACCCAAATACTTGCAAATTGCTTGTGGTGCTCCAACAAGTGAATACAGTGCTCTCGTGTAAAATAAACTTTTGTGGAACAGTTCCACTGGAATTTCATGCAAAAGAGGAAACATCCATGCAAATGCTGAGTAGCTACTTCGCATCCAGAAACAAACCACATTACATACCTGGTATTTTCTGAAGGACTCTTTGGTGGTCAAACAAGCCAAGTCCCATGTTGTATGCCATACAATCCAGAGCATATACTTACTACACTTTAATAACATTGCTGAGAATAATCTATAACTGCTTGTTTTCCTTCCTTTCACAGCTCCATTATCTAGAAGTCTATTAGATCACAGCACATATTTTCCATGTCCGTTTCATCTCTTATCCATTCCTCTTTCCTCACATTGTCCTGTCCCTCTCCTCTGACATCAATGCCTGGCTTCCCCCATGTCAGCCCAGCTGTCCACTTCACTAACTCCTGTTCCTTATTCCACCCTTCCACCATTAAAATTTTGTAGGAGGGAGGTACTTTTTTAAGACTGATCATACAGAACGCACAATATCGTACCAAGATTTACAAGCAAAAAGTATTTGCAGTGGTTATGAGCTAACAACAGTGCAGGATCTGAGAGACAAAGCACACGAGGCATGAAAATTACCCTCAGCAGTCTGTGGTGTACCCCAGATTTCGGGGACAAGCAGCATGAAGCAGAATGACCTCTTCTATAGTTTAAAGGCTAACACAGGAAGTAATATCCCATAGGAATTAATATGAAGTATTTAGCTTTACAGAATGCAGGCAAAAATACCAACTTCAAGCTTGAAATCAAATTTTAAATCGAATTTTTTATGTGAATTAAGGTTTTTAGGAAAATGTGATCTAGCTTGTTTGCCCTGTAAATAATTTCAGTTTTCAAAAGACTTAGAAATCATTAAGTAATTCACTGCTTCTTGTTTTGCTGTCTCCACAGACACATATTCTAAGTCTGTGATCTGCAATGTCAAAACATTGACTTTATACCCCAGTATTCACCCTACTTCCTGCAGGGTAGCCAAGTCTGTCCTGAGGGGAAGTGTGTCATTAATATCAACATCCTACGGTCTCACTCTAAACAGACCATTGATTGATCTGCAGTTCCATACAGCAGAGCATAACTGGGTTATATTTAGTCAGATGTTAAAAACGCTGCTTTTCCAGACATTCTGGGGTTTCACAGCAGAAATTACTTCTGTTCCTTTAATAAACAGCATTTTCTTTTCACTCCTTACTTCCACCTGGTCATATATTAATACAAATAGGGTTCCTGTTTCTTTTCATATTCAAATAAGCACACATAGCAGCTTAAAGCTGACTTAATTTTTCAGTATACTGCCTACTGTGTCCCTCAGGTACCTTAAGATGGACTAAACAAGGTGGGGCTAAACCAAACCTCACCTCTGCCTGGTAATTTCCCTATTCTAGGGCTCCCCTAACCTGGAAGCAGCAGTTTACGGTTTTAAAACAACTTCCCAAGCAAACCAGGAGAAGACCACAGAAGCTGGAGGCTGCAAGCAAGGCGGGCTACAGAGCGACACTACTCTACTGCTCCATACTGCATAGTGGTTGATCAGAAATCTTGCCTCAGGCTGGAAGTACAAAGAGATTCAAGGCAAAGCTCTGCAAATTCATGGAGAAGTCCACCATTAACTCCAATCTGACACAGACTGAATCTCAAACTCATCAGGTCCCTGAACTGCTGTTTCCCACCTTCTGACAGGACCTGACAGAGGAAGCATCACACCTGTTGCCAATACTTCTTCCCTGAGCACCTGAAGTTAAAATGCCTTGATGAAAGTTCCCAGTTGACCAAACTATGTTCCACATAGAAGGAATTAGGAATTTCCACTGTTTCATCAGTCTAGTTCTACTTTTAAAACTCAACCACACTAAAGTTAACCTGTACAGGAAACCTGTGTTCAGGAAGTTGTTTTTCTTGGGTGCACACAAGCTCTGTGAGAGATGCTCACTTCTGCTTACTGTAGGATATTTAATCAACTTGCTTTTTCTAGATACCAAAATAGCCTCACAGGTTTCATCATATACCTGAAATTTTATTTTTAATCCTCATAAAAGCCACTAAACACTTCAGTCTCCTGTGTAACCACTAAGGCAGTTACAGACTGTCAACAGCAGAGTCAAACTTACTTTACTTGCTAATCACATCAGACCTCACTTTCACTGTGTCTTTGAAGGTGCAAAAGAGACACCCATTCTATGGCAGAAGTCACGTCTATAACATGAAGTTTCTACTGCAAGAGTGCATTAAATTCCTAAATTTAAGTGAAATATGAAGAGGCTTAAAAGCAGCAAGAATACTTAGGGAGTTAAGGACTGCAATGTCTAGAGAATCACGATATTTCATAAAGACCCTCATCTTCCAGTGTTAGATACCTTTATTACTCTTCCTGCAGCCATCAGGATCATATTTGAAGCGTTACATCACTGCACTTAAAATCAAGTTAAAGTACTCTTTACTATTTGGTATCTTGCTGCACTATGTATATATTTACTTGTACTCTTTCCCACCAGCCATTTCTTCTAGCAAGCTTTAGTCATACACCACAGTCACTTAAACGGTGAAATGTCTTCCAGTAAGTCCAACAAGTGAAGTGTTACTTTCACAAAATTCAGTTCCTTCTGTATTTGTACAAGGTACTTTCCAAAGGTGAAAAAGTGACCTCAGACAGGGATATATTTGCTGACTCCAGAAATATTTGTACCTATCACTTCCATCTGTTTTCACTTGGAAATACAAGAAAGAGATAAAACTTTTAAAGTAAACTGATTAAACTGCAAGCCACCACGGCTGAACAACACATAAAACCAGATTTGCTATCACAAACTAAGGACGTAAGTTTTGAATACCACAGCTGATTTTGGCCACAACAACCCCGACTGTTCTTTCAGATCTAGTGAGAAATAAAAGCAGCAGATTCACCAAGATCCTATCAGTGACAGACTCTGCACTACCTAACAAGATTGACAAAAATCTCTTCCTTAAGAAGCTCTCCAGAGAACTGACGATTAAGAAGAACCAGTTTGACACAGATTACAAAAAACTAGAAGGGGAAAAAAACCCCAACACTTATGGCCCATATTCATGAAATGTTTTTCCTAGAAAACAGCTGTTTACTAGCAATAAGAATGGTGGAATACAGAACAATACTGACCTAATACCATGTGCTAACAAGATGACCTCAGTAAACTGAGCCTAAGGTCACTTTGATCAAACCGTCAACGTAAGTTTCGATAAATAAGTGAAAGGACAACACGCAGAATAATACGAAAGATATACACAGAAAGATACACACTGCCAAGAATTCAACATCGAGCTGTTAAGGAAGGATATCCAAGGCTTTCCAGCGGCGGAACTGATAGCAAGGAGCTCACCGAACAGAACGTGAAGTGATGTTGTTCAGGGACAATAAGAACAACAGGTTCGGAAAGTCCCACCTTACGGGCCGAACAGCCGCAGCCCGACATCTGGCCACCGCTTACAGGAACTCCGCTGACCAGCCAGCTCTATTTTTAAAGCTCTTTTCCACGCCGCTCACGCTCGGGGCAGCCCCGGCAGGCTGAGCCCCGCAGTGCCCGGCGGCACCCCTGGCCCGGCCCCGCTCCCACCGCCCCGCGCAGCTCCCCCAGCTCCCCGAGCCCCGCCCGGCCGGCCCCGCACCTCCGGGCTGATGTAGGACACGAAGGACGGCTTGGCCGCCCTGGC
>VZRQ01000578.1:79307-92789 GCA_013397975.1 Machaerirhynchus nigripectus
GATCCCCCGCCGGCTTTTTAGTCTCGGGGTAACCACGTACCTTGTTGTGTGGCTGCAGGGGCCGCCCGCTCCTGGCCTGTGCCTTGGTCCAGTCGTCACTTCCACAGAGTCAAGACGATCACAGAATTGTTTGGGTTGTAAAGGACCTTGAAGCTCATCTCGTTCCACCCCCCTGCCGTGGGCCGGGACGCCTTCCACCAGGCTGCTCAAAGCTCCATGCAGCCTGGCCTTGAACACTTCCAGGGATGGGGCATCCGCAGCTTCTCTGGGCAACCTGTGCCAGTGTCTCACCACCCTCACAGTGAAGACTTTTTTCCTAATGCCGCATCTAAAGTTTGTTTAACTCATCTATTGCACTGTTTCTTAGTCAGCCACAAAATGCCTGTGTTGTGTCTGTGCACACTTAGAAGACAACTCGGCATTGAGGAAAATCTAAACAAGGCACTGAGATGCCCAGTTTTATTTAAGGCAGGAGAAGTGCAAGAAAAAATACATAAAATGTGCTTTCCATTAAATAATCCTCTAAACCCTCTAAGACCTGGCTGCTGATACACCCCGAGAAGCCCTCTGCCCAACACCTTTTTAAGGTGTTACAGCCACAACTTCCCTGGAATGTCGTCTTTGGGCACTCTATAATCAGAGCTGTAAATAAACACCAGGTTTAACTGGTATGTAGGTTACTTTTCAAAGCTTCATTTTTATATGGATACAGAACAATGCAAATTTTGTAAATTGCCTGTGGCAATGCAGCAAGACTACCCAGCAATTCGAATGGTGGATGGTAACCCAGGCGACAATTTGTGCACAGAGTAGATTTTATGGAAATATTTTTACAAAAATAAAATACACTTTATGAACTTCCTTAGACCATAGGACATGAATATCAACAGCTCCTTCAAATATTAGTGATAAGCACTCTTCATATAATTTCTCCCCCTTTTTTTTTGTTTTAATACTTTGCTTTATTTACCTTGTCCCAAACCCAGACCTGGGAAAACTGCAGGAGGAAGAAAAAGGGTTACATGGAGTTATAAGAATGCACTTATAAAAGTAAAACTGAGTGACTGTTTCAATTAAAAAATAAAACAATTGCCCTGTTTTCAGACTCAAGGAATGAGAAGTCTTTGGGATTTAATCACCTTCTCTCTGGAAAAAAAACCCAAAACAACTCAGAGATTAACTTTCATTATTTTTACAACAAAAGCTATTCTGGTGGGAATATGGGATCCCACGCTGAAGAGCTCTCATGTTTCACTCCACAGCTGCTACCACATCATTCCTTACATTGCAGCTGACCCCAGCTGCACAGGTCAAAAGTACACCCCGTGGGATTAAACTGGTGCAAATCCACGGTGAGGGGGAATGTGGGACACCACCTCTGTGCTCTCTAGTGTATTAAAGTACTCAGAAAAAGAGAATAGCACTATTAAAAAAATATTTTAAAATCCCTGAATTTAGAGTGGGAATAACATGAATACCTCAGCATGCCATGAGGTTTACAGCACACTAAGGCAAAAATCAGCTGCTTCCTGACAGAGCATTTTTCAAAGAGGAAGGGATGTTTTGACACCAGGCCAGAGTCTTTACTCCGATGGGAAGTGCAAAAGGAGCCTTAATTCCCACATAGCACATGGGAATTCATTTTTCGTCTTGTCATCCAAAAAAGCCCTACATTAAAAAAAAAACCAGCTATCTGAATGTAACTGTTATTCTCCATCAGCAAAATATCCTCATGGAGATGAACAGGGAGTGCTTCTTCCTGGGGTTAGCTCTCCAGGCTGCAAAATGTGTGGGGCTGAACCCACTGGAGAAGGGATGTGAAGCCTTTTTTTGCTAGAATTTGAGGGCCGGATTTGGATTCCCCCTTAGTCAGTGTGTTCATCTTTTCTGGAATGGAAGAAATAAGTCTATCGCAAGCAAGTTAACTTACTTCAGAGAAGAGCATTAGCATCTGAAAGGGCCAGCTGCAACCCTGACACTGTGCCCAGCAGATTACCAAGCACTGAGGGCTTCCATGTTCTTCCCTTTCCCTAGGAAGAGCGATGTATTCTCACTTTCTCTTCTAAAATCTGGAGTGTCTGTGGGGAGTACGTTTAAAAGTCAACTTCATCCCAGCCACCTCATCTCTGCAGATTCCTCCTGCAGACAGTGGAGGGAAATAGGCTCCTTCTTAAGGCAGCGGGGTCAGCAAATAAATTCCTTGTTCAGAAACAGCCTCAAGAGACTGCCTAGTGCTCAGAGCACCTCGGGAAATCAGCTTGGCCAGGCTGAATTTGGCCTTTCCGAGTGCCCTCCTTCCCCACCTTGTCTTTATTCTCCCCCCATAGTCAACCACTGCCTCTCACTTATGTATTTACATATGTACTTCTTTGTCATTTTAATGTGCTCCCTCTCTTTAGCATTGTCACTCTGTAGTGTTGTTCCAAATTGCCACATCCTGACGAGGAAATAAGACAGTTCAATGCTGTTCAATCATTTGAGATTGCTCTCTTCAGTAAGAAGATTCAGTAAAAGATTGTTCTTTTCAGTTAGACTTTAAAAAACCCCCATGTTTCTGCAACAATTTGAAGTTCCTGGAATGGTGTATTAACAGGATTTGTCTTCCCATGTTTCTTCTAAATGGGAAGTGTTGTTCCATGCTGCCAGTGACTTTCAGTCCATTAAAAAAAAAATGAGCATATCAAATCATGTAATTTAATTTTGTTCAATTTTACACATATATCAATGACAATCATGCAAATGTAGAAGAGTAAAACTTTTTAAAAGCCAAGTTCTAGTTTGTCTGTATTGGGTGAGAATACATGGCATTTTACTGTTGTCATTTCATCCTGATACTTTTCTCTGTTTAAAAGTATAATCACAGTATTTACCTTTAGAGCTGTCTGCAGGAAGGAATCTCACAGACCAGC
Organism: Machaerirhynchus nigripectus; assembly: GCA_013397975.1. NCBI lineage: Eukaryota > Metazoa > Chordata > Aves > Passeriformes > Dicruridae > Machaerirhynchus > Machaerirhynchus nigripectus. The sequence goes on from VZRQ01000578.1 coordinate 82,217, forward strand.
TCTGCTCTTCCCATAAACAGAGATTACTTTGTTTAAAAAACGTACATGATATTAATTTGAATAATTCTTTGGGCTGAATGCTCAGCTGTGCCCAGGCTCAATGGGAACAGCTGATGGAAGGGAGACACAAAGGAGCTGTTTTCAGCTTCTCTATCAGTTTTCTTTTGGGGATCCTCTTCTACAAGTTGTATGCCATATTTTCCTTTGTGGCAGTCCTTGTCAGCATTTCCTTGGCTATGGGAAGCAAGTAGCCTGGATAAGGCATTATCATAGGCAGTAGCTGGAGCACAGTTGGTGCAGATCACTGAACACAGCTCTTTGTGTCACATTTCAGCTTTTCTGAGCCTGGGCCTTTGTGAGTCTCTGATGCCTTGGGGAGTGCAGAGGGTGCTTGGATATGCAGGGAGCGCACGTCACTGTGTGTTGTGGGTGCTTTGGTATAGGTTGGACAGATATAGTGAATTTTTAAAGCCATTCATGAGTGTTGATCAAACTTGCATGACTACATCTAATTTCTACTCCCCATTTCCTCTCTTTGAAGAAAGTAGGGGGAGTCTTTGCTATGCTGTAGACCTGCAAAGTCACAGGCGAGCATAACTCCCATTCCAGAGTGGTAAATCAGAGGCAGGGATCTGCAGCTGTGCTCCCCTTTGGTGTCTCATCATGGCTGGATCCAGGTCTGGACACTACTTTTAGTAAATGCACCTCCAGTGGTGACACAGGTAAAGCTTTTGAAGTAGCAGCTGGAAAGAAGATCTCAGAAAGTTACCATTTGTCAAGGGTCCATGATCTTTCTATTCAGAAAAGCTACCTGGGTGTAGAATTTGGTTTTTCTTGTTTTCACACTTGTCTGGGCCTTACCAGAAGAATTGCACTTAGGTGTGCAAACCTGGGCATTTCTGTTGTACCCATACAGTTACTCTGACATTTCACAGAGCATCACATACGCTCGTGTGTAACTCAGAATGGAGGAGCTGCCCCAAAAATGTTGGATTTACCCTGAGTATACAGAGATCTGCCGTGCATGCTGGGTCTGATACTCCCTGTTTCTGCTGTTCAGTTGAGTAACCCAGTTTAGGGCTTAGTATTTTAAACAGTGAGAGAACACATTAAAGTGTCTGCAAGAAATCTGGAAGACTTAAGATGAAGCTGGAAGTCGGATTACTGGGAACTACCAGGGAAAAAATCAGAAAGGAGGAACATACTGTGATGCCCTCCGGGAAAAGGTTAGCAAATCAGTCTATACACAGCCAGCAGCTATCTCTGCTTTATACAGGCTAAGATAATTTTCTGTGAAAAGTCATGAATGTTAGCTTTCTGCAAATTAGGACAACTCTGAAAAAAGAAAAAGAAAAAAAAAAAACCAAACCAACCATCAAAAAAAAAAAAAACATAAAAGGGCTCTGCTCTAAGATACTACTTCTAATACTGGATTCACACTGACATTTTCATTTGCCAGTACTCTCAGTGTCCTCCAGTAATTAGTTCCCAAACTTGGTTCAGATTGCAGTCTGTCACCTTTGAGGTGAACTCATTTTTGAGGTATGTGGTCAGAGATTGTGTAATGCTGTCTTACATGAACTCTTATGTTTCATTTTTGTTGCAGAGGCCTTTCTCTACTGAGTGTATTGTATGTTTCAATTTTTAAAGCAGTTTTCTACTCCTTGTTGTGAGAACCTAATCTCTTTGGGGAGATTTTGGGTGGATCTCTCCGGGTAAAGGGAAAGCAGATCTACTCTAGCTTTCCTCAGCTGAAATCTGTGGCTCTGATTCCTGTTCCATCCCACGTCTCAGTCCTGAGACACTATGTTCCCAGTTCCTCCCTGAAGGTGGTTGAAGAGATGCATTTTTTTTTCCTTAAGTAAAGCCCTCTGGGATGTCCCACATGGTCACACATCATGACTCAGATGGCAAACAGCAGCTCCTTCAGGGGCAGCAATACACACAGGTGCCACTTTGTGTCCATCCCTTAGTTACTGAATGTTTTTATTTGAGGCCCTTCCAGAGCTTACCTTCCTCGCCGTCCTAGCCAGGAAGGTTCAGCTGCCATTTGGGGCCTATCGTGCCAGAACATGCACACAGGAGAGCGCAAGACCAAATTAACAACTGTGCCATGGAGAGCGGGACAGAGGCATTAACTGCTGAGAACACACCCTGGACCAGAGTGTTTACTTAAGTCATAGAGAAGCAGCTGGGAATTACATGTCTTAAACTTGAGGATGGAAAGCAAAATACTGCTGTGAGAGTTGTGAAAACTCAGGGAACAAAGCACCTCACATCGGATAGCAAAAGCACCTTCTCTTAATAGCTACAAGTGGGAGAAGAGGAAGTGAGTAACTAGTAACTCTACTCACCCAGGAAAGCATGGGCGTCACAAACAAGAATACGAGGGCTAGGGAAGTTCCCCACCTTTTTTTAGCTCTTTTGAAGCAAACACAATTACTTGTTCATGGGCACACACAGATTCCTTTGTCGTGTGGTGAACTTCTTTATTTTATTCTTCAAAAGGCAGTGAACAGAAATTACTTCAGACTGGGTATTTCTTATCCTAAGCAGTACACAAAGGGTGAGCCAAACCCCATCTGTACAAGGAAAAAGCCTACACCATGGCAGGATGTGAGGCAAAGTTAAGTCAGGTCTCTCCTCTCACCCTTGTTTCCTCTAAACCTGCAGTCCAAAGGGAGGTCCTAAGGATCACGAACTCAGAGACAACAAGATTGATAAATCTAAATGTGGCCCTCCTATATCAAAGGATATGAGTTGACACTTCTGTCTTGGAATGAACCCTGCAAAACAAAAAAGCAACATTCAGCTCACAATTTGATACCAGTCCCTGAGCTGAGTGGTGGAAAAAATCTCCCAAGGTGTCCTTGGCCAGCCCTGATTCTTTCTTCCCAAGTCACTTCTCCGAATGCAATGTGGATGAAAAGTCCTCGGGAAAAATGTCCAGCTATCTGTCACTAGCTAGGAATCTGGTCCATCTAGTTGAATAGTTGCTCTTGTGCAGGACTCTTCCTGCTGGGTATGAGGAGAAGCAAAGCAAAGCTGTAGAGAACCATCCAGTGTCCAAGTTACAGGGTACAGGACAGGTCAGTTCCAGCATATCCATGGGGAGAAATACTCATTATGAGGCCTACACAGTAACCTCTTCTCTTTGGTAAGGATACATACAGGCTTGAAAGTTTTTGCTGGCTGTGTCCTGGGTCTTCTGTTCTTTCCTTTAGCAATGAAAGTTGTATCTAGTGCACGACTGCAGTAAAAAATGTGCTTGTTTTACTTTGCCCACCAGGCCCTCAACATACTCTTGGCTTTGATTTCCTAATGCAAAATTGATGTGTGTATGTCAGTAATCATGGATGTCAGGTAACGAGAGAAGCCATCCAGCTTGTGTTGTCGTCCCCACCTCCCATACCACTGCTGCAACTAAAAAATCCAGCCCAGACAATCTGAGAAACAGGCACAAACCTACCCCTTCAGGAAAGCTGCATGCTCTTTAGCAGAAACTCATGGCAAAGCACAAACATGAGTCTAGGGGCTGGCTTTAGCTTCCCTTTATTCTCCTTGACTTCAAAAAAGGCCTTTGTCTAAGCTAGGCACACTTTTATTTGGCTAAGACAAACGAGTCTTTGAAGCAGCAAACTTTATAGAAGCAGCAAATCTTGTAAAAGAAATCTCATAAATCCACGTATTCTTCCCTGTTAGCAAATGTTTTTGATTTAGTAGAATATTTTTCTCTGGAATTGCTGTGGTTTTCATCTTCAGGCCCTTGGAAAGTTTCTTGACCAAACTTTCTAGAATTAAAATGCATTCATGCTAGAATTAAAATATTCATGCTGATGTCTGTATGGGAATTTGGCATACCTGAATGTCAGATGGGTATTTGGAAACATTTTTCTTGAGGATTCCAGAAGTCACCTGTACTTCCAGAACTCCAGGTTTTTCCAAGGAAGTAAGTTACTTTAAATCTATTTTTTTCTGATGTGTGGGTGAAATTTGTAGAGGGACTTTTCCTTGGGGAAAATATATAAACCAGCAGAGAACTGGCAGAATTTTATTGTGTGGACTTTGTCCCAAACCCGTGGGTTTCAGATCTGCGTTCTCTGACTGCATCACTGCTTCTTGAGAAACACTTCAGCCCTGGCTACTCCTGTAACAGGAGCTCTGAACTGGTCCCATAGCTTGTAAATTGGCACATCTTATGCCTTTGGACACGCTGGAGAACATGCTGGGGACGTTAGTTAAAGCATCCAGAATCCTGATTTATGATTTACCATTGTCATATAAGGAATGCTTATCCTGCATCTACTGCCCTGAAATCACCCCTGGCAGCAGCTGCAAGAAATTCCTTAAGAAATGGATACAAGAAAGCAAAACCACACACTACCTCCTCACACAAGATTTTTATCTGAAATGTCCCTCTCCTCCCATTCTCAGTGGTTTGTCAGATACAGTCTTCTGACACACATTTTATCTTATCATATATCTTCCTTTATAACCTCTTTCTCAGGTTGCCTTCCTCAGTGGGAATCCTTACCTTGCAGAATTTCATCTTTGCAGCCCTCAGTGACTCAAAATTGAATCTCTCTTCTTCCTTCTGCTATGCCTACTCTGACTTGTGTAATTTCTTTACACCCCTAAAGTATTTACTTCTAATTTATTCATAAGATGATCGTGGCTGTGTTTCTAACCACAGCTGTCTTCTAATTCACTAGCAGATTTTATTTGGGGTTTTGCTACCATGACGACTTTGGTGCATCGTTAAAAAAATTATTTTAAAATTATTTTAAAGTGCATTCTTTGGCAATAGAGAGGAACGCTGTAATAGCTGAGACATCACAGTTTTCCCTTCGTGCTTGTCACAGAAAGGTGAGAATGAACTCTGCTTTTCCAGTCGGAGCTGCTGCTGAGGACACAGCGCTCTCTGCTGCTGGGAGCACACAGGGACACGTCAAACACAGCCCTGTGGATTTGCTGCGTAAAACGGCACTTTCCTTTTTTGGCTGTGGCGCATTCACTTAGGTTTACAAGTGTTTGGAGAAGTGTCCTCAAACACTCGTTAACACTCTCCATTCACGTGCAAGGGAGCAAGGCATGGACTCCAGATGTAGTTGTGTCTGTGAAGCAGGAGAGATGCATGAAAGGTCAGTATTCCAGTCCCTTCTCTTCAGCTTTTCCTTCACCTTTTCCCACAGCACACTTGCAGTACATAGCATGTAACACTTTTTAACACCTCAGATCAACTGTCCATTTTGGTCTCATTTGGGTCTCAACCTCCTCAATCACCTGGAAATTTTTTTTCTTAAATGATTTTGTGGAGCGCTGCAGTTGCTGCATGAGTGGCCAGTCATGCACTGGTCTTCTCTCTGCTGAAATTGAGCCTTTCTCTTTGATTTCCTACACTATTTTAAGAGTTGATTGTTGTTGACTCTTTGCTGTAACTTTTTTTTTCCTTTATAATTTACCTTTGATTTGTAGCTCTCTAATGGGCTCCCACATCTTATTTCTTGAGTTGGACACATTTAATTAGTTCTGTTCTTTCTGCTACCATTTTTCTTGGGATTTTTTGGGGGTTTTTTGGAGTGAAATTTAACAAGTTCAAATGCTGGATTCTGCACCTGGGATGGAGTAATGCCAGGCACAGCTATGAAGTGGGAAAGGAGTGGCTGGACAGCTGCAGAGGGCGATGTGGGGCCAGCTGGTGCTGGGCTCAGCATGGGGCAGCAGTGCCCAGGCAGCCCTGAGGGCAAACCCCAGCCTGGAGCACCGAGCACAGCACCACGGCCCAGAGAGGGGGGATGGTCCTGCTGGGCTCAGCCTTGGGGTGGCCTCAACGCAGGCCCTGCTGCGCCCTGCAGCTGCAGAAGGAGGGGAAGGTCCTTGAATGTGTCCTGAGGAGGAAAACAAAGCTGGTGGGAGGGCTGGAAGGAACTTCCTGTGAGGAGCAGCTGAGTATTTTGGGCTGGTCCACTTTGGAGAAAGGGAGGCTGAGGGGTGACCCCACTGCTCTCTGCAGCTCCCTGAGCAGCAGAAGGGCACCACGAGCTGCTCAGCTCTCCTCCTTGGTATCCAGCAACAGGACATGAGGAAATGGTTCACAGCTGCACCAGGAGAGCTTTCGACTGGCCATTAGGAGGCATTTCTAGAGAGAGGGTGGTCAAGCACTGGAACAGGCTTCCTAGAGAAGCGGTCGATGCCCCAGTCTGTCAGTGCTCAAAGGCATTTGGACAGTGCCCTTAACAATTGCTTGAACTTGGCCAGCCCTGAAGTGGTCAGGCAGGTGACTGGAAAACCACTGTAGGTCCCTTCCAGCTGAAAGAGCAGGTTCTATTGTATTTTATTCCTTTCCACTTACAAAACACTCTAAAATAAATTATTGAAGTTATTGATAGAAACTGGGATGGCATTTAATTACCACAGACTCTTTTCCTGTAGCAAGCACACTGTTGCTGATACCACAATGCTTCCTTCATGATTATCCCACCTTCCTGCAGCTGCAGTGTCACATGACTATATTGCCAACATCCTGGATCACTTTGGCTCCAATTCTTAAATGTACCACACTTTATCTCTCATGTGTGAAAATATGAAGCCAGTACCTAAGCCCTGACATCCTAAGCCATGCTGAGATATCCATGTGGGACTGGCAGCTGTGGGCCTGCACCTCTGAGAGACCCATCCCCCTTTGGAGCAGCACACACCCCTAGAGCATGTAAAACATGACAGTAAGCTCCTGTACTCAGGCACCTGCATCTCTCCCATATTGTTCATTAACTTGTATAACCAGAAAATTACTGGCAAACTTAAATGTGTGCCAGAAGTGAAGTCTGTGATAAGGCTGTCTTACATAGTCTGATCATATATGCATACTATTGATACAAACACGATGCAGCATGCAGAAAAGGAGAGAAAAGAGGTTACATAAGGAGCAAGGTTTGTGATTCGTGTGTAGAAACAAGAGCCTTTTTGTTTCAGTTTTAATGCTAAAGTAACCTTTTTACTGTAGAAAATGCCATTTATTTTCTCTTGGTCAGTTACTCCATTCTGCAGTCTTAGCTTTTTACGTACAGGAAACTTACAAAATCCACAACGGTTTCTCGATGCCATTCTATGTTTATTTTGATTTAGGATATCAACCTCTAACAGGGTTGATGCAGAATGCATGTAAAAGTATTTAAGATAGTGGCTGAGCCTCTACAAGCTGATAGGCTTCAAACTACCCTGCAATAAATAGTGGTGGGCATGGCTTTGCAAAACAGTTTAAGAAAACAAAAGTATTGAAGAAATTGCCTCTAAATGATGATCCCTACCAACACAGGTATGTAAGGACCATGACATGTGGGAAAGGGAGCACTGTGCAGGGTCAAGATCTCCAGCAAGAGCTGCCAGTCCCTGCTTGGGCACTTGGTGAGTATCTTTAGGGCAGTGTTTCTTAAAATGCAAACTGTAAACAATCAGAAAGTTCAATAAACAACAGCAAGCTTCTCTCAGACTTTCATAATGCAAATGAAAAAGTGGAACAAAATGTAAGAATACGGATTAACAGGTATTTGCAGAATGAAGCCTAATTTTTATTTGGATATAAATCAAAACTGCTGCAGTAAGTTTATAGACAACACTCCCTGGGGTTTATTTTCTTCCCCAAAAAGACCAGGTATCTGTTTCATTTTTGAAAGTCTGAGAAATACCACACTGAAGGAGAAAAAGATCATCTGAGAAGATCTATAAAAGACTCTTTCAGGAAAAATTTAGTTTGCTAGCCTTTTTGGCTAGAAGGCTCCTTGCTTACAGCTGTCATTAAAAAAACCACCCAAAATGGAAGGAAAACAGATGATTTTGTTGAATCTGTCACTGTACTTTGGAAAACTAAAATATAGGTGGAAAAAACCATTGCTAACTGTGTCTACTTCCCCCCGTTACTAATGCTATGCTACTCAAATCTGTTTGGGTAGTTCAAACAAGTCTTAATTGCTTAATAAAGAAAAGAAATGAATTCAGCATTGTGTGACTACTTAACAGACTAATGATCAGCACATATTCAACCAGCAACAAGAATGTTAAATATGCATACAAATTCTTGCAGGAATATTTAAAGTTGATTCCAACGGTTGAAATTTCATTTTCTAGGCAGAACAATTTTAAGTACTAAAAGGTCTGAAAATAGAAGCTGCAAATGAACCCATCATACTCAACAGCACTGGAAGTTTAACTGTTGATCTAGAATTTCATTAAAGGGCAAGAAGTCGATGGACTGTGTCTAACAGACTTTAATGTTTAGCAGTGTCTTTATGCAAGAATCCATGTGAAACCACACTGCTCACAGACAGGACACAGTCATGAACTAGGAAGACAAGTCGAAGTTCAAAAAAGCTTCAAAACAGAACAGCTCACATTTTCACAAACTGTTCCTCTAAGGTGAGCCTGGAGGGGAATATCCTTCCTGTGTACACTTCTCCTTTGTGTATGAGGACTACAGTGTTCGTGATTGTGGGATTTAACACACAGCACTTCTGAATAAAAAATGCAAACAGTGCTATTAGTAAACTGCTAGCACTACCAAAACACAGGTTATTAAAATGCTTGTTTAGTCACAGTTTTGCCTTCCTAAGTGCACAGTGTAGTACTTAAAGTCAAACCTAGCTCTGTACTTTTGAAAACCTTGTTTTTACATTCTTCTTAGATTTGTTAACATGAGTCAGAAGTTATCCATTAAAACGGGCAGGAACACCAGAAGCAAACCACAAATTCACCCTTCACACAGCACAAAAATCATGGTCACAGCTTCATATTTAATGTGGAATCACTTTAAGTATACAATATTTCAAAAGATCCAGAAACTGGTTAGGAGCTAAAAGCCAGTAGAACAAAAATACAGAAAATCTAAAATACATCTTTGACCTTTTTAATCCTATATTTTAGGGTCACATTCCTGAATAGACAAGTTTGCCTTATGAGGAAAGAAACTTTGGTATGGAGTTGAACTAGCTACATGAATAGCACCTGTAGCTTTCAAAATAAATAGTAATGGCTAACTAGACACGATGGCAGCAAGATATCCCCTAGAACAAGCATATGCTTGGAGCTATGCATGAAGGCTGGACAATGAAATGAGTGTAATTTTTTAAAGTAACTTCAAAGCATTTCTGCTTTTCATATTTCTAATTATTTAGAAAGCTTTCCTACAGTGAGAAAGCTTTACTTGTATATGCTAACCCCTAATAATCACTCCCTTGAAAATTGCACTCTGATGCTCACAGAACACTATTATTAAGTGTTTTTCTTTTAAGTCTTTAGATTCCCTCTATTTTTCTAAAATATTGTATTTTTATTCCATAGGCCCACGCTGGTTAGCAGTAGATACTGGGAACAGAAATATCCCCCCTGCTCCAATAGTTGCTTATTAAAAAGGTCAAATATAAATTTGACCTTAAAATGGAACAGAAGTTGGGTTTTTCTTAATAAACGGTATCAGAAATAATAAATTGTCTTTGTCACATGTGATACTCTCCCACAGCCATCGATATAAAGTAGCTATCGGAATGTTAGTCTATGTTAATCTGTGTTTTATGGGTTTGCAACAAAGCATAATACACATTTAACAGAGTAAGTGAAACTTCAGTTTCCAGTGTGTAATGAACTTTAGTCATTTAATAAATTTGAACTTTTATTTGTGTATTCCACTGTAGTGCTGTGACAACAAATCACACCTGTGTACCAGAGCATACATCAACAGTATGATGTAACTTTACTTACACCACCGCTATATTTAGATTTTTGAAAGAGACATAAGCATACACTATGGCCACAGCAAATAATTTTCTGGGTTTTTTTCTTTGATAACCTTCACTTTTTCAGTAATACTTCACTTTTGAAATTTGAATTATTGAAAAAATCACAGAAAGTTTATACAGGAACAGATATAAGGAATAACCTCACAGGCACTGATATGACAAACATTTATTTTAAGGGCTGAGAGGCACTGCTAATGCACAACTAACAGCAAACTCGATTAGATTAACACAAATTTGTCTTAATTACACCGTTATATCACACTAAGGAGACAAATGCCACAAGATTGGCAAAAACATTTAATTCTGAGCACTCAAATGGCAGGACAATTATGTGTTGTAACCCCTTCACATTTAGAAAAAAACATGATCCTGCAGTCTCACTTTACAAAAAAAGGGAAAAAAATTCTGTAAAATATTAATTGGGAGGGGAACGGTTTTACTACCTAACACAAAGTAACTCATACAACTAGTGTCAAAGGCAAACAAAAATACTTCTAAATAAAAAGTCAAAATACACATAGCAACAGAAGCACAAATGCTGCATTAAATACAGTCAAGATAGGAAGACAACGCACTTGTTAATAAAAAAGACAAAAAAAAAAGAAGAAAAGATACTGAAATTAGCAACACATTTAAAGAAAATNCCATATCGACAAAGCTGACTGAAAAGAATGACTAACTTTGTCTAAATGGAAAATGCCCACCTTTGCTTGTTGAGAAAAGAAATTCAGAAAGTTATTTTTTGGCCTTGCTATGTCACGAAGTCAATCATACAAAGACCTACG
>VZRQ01000578.1:92874-109474 GCA_013397975.1 Machaerirhynchus nigripectus
GTAAAATATTAATTGGGAGGGGAACGGTTTTACTACCTAACACAAAGTAACTCATACAACTAGTGTCAAAGGCAAACAAAAATACTTCTAAATAAAAAGTCAAAATACACATAGCAACAGAAGCACAAATGCTGCATTAAATACAGTCAAGATAGGAAGACAACGCACTTGTTAATAAAAAAGACAAAAAAAAAAGAAGAAAAGATACTGAAATTAGCAACACATTTAAAGAAAATGCAATGAGGGAAAACTATTTTTTCCTATGACAACAGTTTCCATTTGCAGTCTTTCCATCCATAATTTGTCTGGTACAGTACATCCAATTCAAATATTCAGAATCTCAAAGAAGAGCTAGGTTGTTCTCTTCCAAATCTAATTCACAAGCTGGTTTTGGATGTTTTAAGCAGACATCATTATGAATGAAGAAAAAGCAAGGCAACAAATGGACTTTTCATTACCATCAATCTTAGCAATGATAACAAACATTTTTAAAAGTTATCATAATCTTTTTTGTCCTTCTTTCCCTCTGCTTCAAACCCATCAACTCCATCACTGTCCCTTCTCCTTTTACGATTATTGTGGATGTTGAAGCGTTGATTCATCTGTGGTAACGGATCCATTCCTAGAACTTTGTGTATCTGACGGAATGCAAGGAGTCTCAACGCAAACTAGAAAAACAGTAAAAAAAAGTTACTTGTGTTACAAACCAGTGTCCTTTTTGAGCACTTGTCAATTACGGAAGAGCGTAAGTGATGCATGATATTACACTTAGCTCTAATTATCCCGTCTTTCTTTCCAACAAAGTCAACACGATAAAACACGACTGTCACATTTGCTGCTTCTGTAAGTGCAGCATCTTAGCTTAAAAATAATTTTTGAGCTTCTGGGCTTGCACTGAAGCAGCCAAGGCTTGTCACGTGTCACATTAGGCATTAGAATCATTTAGCAAAAGGATTAAATGAAGAGGCAGAGGCAGTAACCTCTTAAACTGCAAGCATGAATGGTCAATACTGTCATCTGAAACTTTCAGAGATGTATTTATAAAATATATAATGTCAAAGTAATTTCCAATCTAGTAACATACTGCTGTAGAGTGAGCCTGTTTACAGATCTAGAGCTAGATATATAGATATAGACGAGAACACTCCAAATTTTTCAGGAAAATACACTTATTTTAGTGCAAAAATGAACACTATTATACATCCTCTCCTATGACATGTTCGATGCCTAGCTTAAGACTGGTAAGATCTGACTACATTTTAAGAAAAGAAAATTCACATCCAATATGAAGCTCCATTAAAACAAAAATCAAAACCCATCCATTAAATTTAATTACTTCACACCTACGTTCTCTTACCTGTGCACTTGAAGTAATATCCTCTCGTTGCTGATCTGTCATTACAGCAAGTGTATCAAAAGGATCTTTTTCACAGGGGTCCAGAAGGCCAGGACCACCTACAATAATCAGGCTAATTAGTAGCAACATCTTCACCTTATTACAAGCAAGATTACACATTAGTTAACTCTAAGTATACATACATGGATCAAATGCAACTTGCCTTTAAGGATGATTCCTGAAGATATACACTCAAAAACTCTTCTCAGTGCATCTCCAGGACTCTGTGGCCCAGTTGCGCTGCTAATTGCTTTTTCCACAAGCAACTCCATAGCCTAGACCAACAACAGGCGGATTCAGCCAAATTAGAAGATGGACTAAGACGGAAAAAGCTGCTACTGTTTCTCAGTAGAGAATTCTGAAACCAGAATTCTGGAGAACATTACACATCATAGAACACTTTCAGTTAAAATGGAAAAAAACCCCAGTTATTTTATAAAGATGAATAAAAAGAAAGGTGGTGCAAGATTAACACTGAGTATTGATACAGGCAGCTGGTCACTGGTGATGTCCCCCAGGGCTCAGTGTTGGGCCCAGTCCTGCTCAGTACCTTTACTGATGATCTGGAAGAGGGGATCAAGAACACCCTCCGTCAGTTTGCAGATGGCACCGCGTTGGGTGGGAGTGTTGATCTGCTGGAAGGCAGGAAGGCCCTGGGACCTGGACAGGCTGGATCCATGGGCTGAAGCCAATTGTGTGAGGTTTAACCAGGCCAAATTCCAGGTCCTGCCCTTGGTCACAACAATCCCCTGCAGATCCAGGCTGGGACAGAGTGGCTGTAAAGCTGCCTGGTGGGAAAGGACCTGGGGGTGCTGGTCAGCAGTGGCTCAACATAAGCTGGAGTGTGCCCAGGTGGCCAAGAAGACCAAAGGCATCCTGGCCTGTGTCAGCAACAGCGTGGCCAGCAGGACCAGGGCATTGACTGTCCCCCTGTGCTGGGGGACACCCTGTGTGGGTGAGACCACACCCCAAATCCTGGGTTCAATTTTGGGCCCCTCACTACAAGAAAGACATTGAGGTGCTGGAGCATGTCCAGAGAAGGGGAAAACACCTGGGGAAGGACCTGGAGCATAAGTTCTGTTAGGAACTCCTGAAGGAGCTGGTGGTATTTATCCTGGAGAAAAGGAGGCTCAGGGGTGACCTTACTGTTCTGTATAACCACCTGAAAGGAGGCCACAGCCAGGTGGGGGTTGGTCTCTTCTCCCATGTAACTGGTGATAGGACAAGAGGAAATGGCCTCAAGTCGCACCAGGCAAGGTTTAGATTGGATATCAGGAAAAGATTTTAGACTGAAAGGGTTGTAAAGCATTGCAACAGGCTGCCCAGGGAGCTGATGGAGCTGCTATTCCTGGAAGCGTTCACAAAAAATGTGAATATGGCAATTAAGGACATGGTTTACTGGGGCTGGGTTAACAACTGGACTTGGTGATCTTCCAACCTGAACAATTCAGTGATTCTATGATGGACTTCGTCCCATCACAAGTTGTTCAATAATTTTGTAGAAATTTATACAGTGGTAGGCTACATATGCAGGTAGACAACTTGTTGAGCCATTATTTGGGAGTACGAAACATTGTGGGACACCTGATTCTGTCAGCCACATGAATACAGTATACAGTACACCTAATGAAACAGGATGCTATAGAAAAATAAAAATATATTTTTTCTGCAAGAGTACAGAAACTTAAAACATCAAAAATGTAATGTTCTTAAAATGCTTAATATCCTCACTACTCCTTCTGTTTAGCAAAACTGAAGCTCACACCAATTTTTCTCCTGGTTATCGACCAACACTAACTCAGATGTTAGACAAGTATAAAAAAAAACCTCTATGATAAACATGTTTTCTGAAATGTATGCATTATTTGATGTTAGTTAAAATGGTTTAAATTATTTGCTCTAGTTTAAATACTGGTGGTTTTTTTCTGTGAATATTTCCATTGTTTACTTTTATTATACACTGTTTTTTTCCAGAAGAACCTATAGGAGTATTTGTAAAAGTAAAGACTAGCTTCCCCTAGTTTTCTTTCCCAGCCTGTGCATGTTTTCACTGCTACCTCTTTGGCATTTTTAATTCTCAAGCAATGTGTCTCTCTTGGTTTTTGGTAGGTTTTTTGGAGGGACTTGTTTGGGCCTAGTCCTCACCACATTTACAGTTGTTCAAATGCTACTTTTTGTTTTTCCTTTCCAGGTGTAAATATTTATTCTGATGTATGCAAATAACTACAGGCAGTGCCGATCACAATCCTTCACTAAGGGTGCCAATTCCTTTCTATTTTAGCTCCATTTAACTGGCAGATTTCAATTCTTGAGCGTGTTATTTCCATACTCCCACTTATCAGTCAGGATTTGGTAACAGTAATTTAGTTGTTTTCAAGTAGGAAGCAAAATGCATCAGTAAAGAAAAAATATCAGATCTTGGATTTGCATTTATTAAAATCTAGTTCTTTTGGATCCTCATACAATACACTGACATCTATAACTCAATCCTAGGAAAATATGAATTATGATGTCCTGGTGTTTATGTGCACAAAAGGCTGAATTTCAAATTTGAGTAATGCGTAGGAACCTGACTAAGTTCTTCTAATTTAGTTTTAACTTTAAGGCACATGAAGTGCTACTACTGTGAACATTCAGGCTTCCTAATAGCTTCTATTTTTACAACTACTTATTTTTTTTAAAAAAAGCTCTGTCATCTGGTTTGTAAAAGGGTTCTAGTACAGAAGGTAGGAGAAGGTCTGTATCCAGAAAACTGTATTACTCCAATCTATGAAATTCCATCTGAGTTGGCAGAAATCACCACTTTCATTTTGTCATTGTTTTTATCAGTAAAACCTTTCCTACAGGCCAAAAGAACAGCTGACTGCAGTTCAATGCTGACTGATGTCACTGAGAATGCATCAGGTACCAGGAGCAAATCAGGAATCACTTTTGGAGAGAACTGAGATACAGCAAGGTCTGATACACTGCCTTATACCTCTGTTCCCTTCTGGATGTGCCTTGGAACAGTTAATGTGAGAATTAAGAAACCACACTCCTTGTTCTTCGCCCATGTGCCTGCTCTGTGTTGCAATGGTTGTAAGGATACTTTTCTGAAAGTATGCTGGGGTTCATTATTCTCTGGCAACTCAGAGCTATTAAGAGGGCACTTACTTCTTAGCATCTTTTGAGCTGTATTTCTTTAGTGTACTTTTCATGAAATGCAGTACTGAAACTGGTGCTAGATTTTTTCCCATTAAATATTCAAAAAAGCAGACATTACTGCTCCACTTCCTTTCCAGAAAAATTATTAGAAGTAATTTAATAAAACTGTCTGCAAACTTAGTGGAGTTGTAAAGCATTTCTCACTGAAATAAAGTCAACTGCTCAAATTTTTTTACAGTGTTAGTGCTCTTCCTGCCAAAACTGAGAAGGAAGCAGCACAGTGCCACTGGATTTGGTCTGCAAAAAGCAACAGTCAGAGCTAAGTTTACTTCCACACGAAATGTGTTTCAGGTGTTTGTTTCAGACTAACTTTGTCCAATCTACAGATCCTACATCTGTTAGTATTTGGAGCCCAAGTTACACTCCTGGAGAGATAATACAAGATAGTCAATGCAAAAGGAATGCTCCAAGAACACTTAACTGCAAGAATTTTGAGAGGTGACCTGATAAAACCCAGAGATTTAAGTGACACTGACTAAAATATGATGACACAACCACAGGCTGTACTTAAATACTGTGGTATTTCACCTTGAGAAAGGGATGTATTAATGATCATAAGAATTACTGTGATTTTTTCTTTCAAGTTCTTTCTGTTATCACAGAACTATCTGGGCACAGCCAACATTATTTTAAATAAGCTTCAGCAAACTCCAAGCAATTCAGAGTAGGTAGTTAGAAAAAAATAGGTTCAAAAAATGCTAAAACCTAGAATAGGAATCTATCCACAAAGAATAGAAAAGAACAAGAAAATTCATTTTGGAAAAAATAATAACTTCCAGCTTTAAATGACAAAACCTCAGAAAACTGTATTTTTAAGAGGGAATCTGGAGTATTTGTTAGCAAAAAAACCCCAAAAATCCTAAACAAAACCTTGCATTACTTGTTGAAAAAGTCTGAATTTAAAAATTGTATTAACACTTCCCTATAATTTCCCTGTAGTAACATATTTATTAAGACTCATTAAAAAACCACATTACTTACCCAACTTGGAAAATCAGACCAAGTAGGAACCCGCTGACAGAGGTCACGAAGAATACGTATGATAACCACACAGGACTGCAGACCATTAGCTCTAGCCTTGAGAGCAATACAAAATCAAATTAATTAACCCCTGCACCTATAGCAAACAGGACTTGTTGAAAGACTAAAACACCACTGTTCAATGGAAGCTCAGATACAAGATTGAAACAAATCATTCTACAATTTTATTCCGTGAGCTGCCATTTACAGCAGTATTTTATACAGGGTTAGTAATTTAAGGTGGTAGGAGTCAAAGTGCACAGGTTATACAAGAATAACATTTCTTGATCCCCTATACACTTTGACCTATGTTCATTTGTAACAATAAATACAGTATCTTTCTATATTAGAAATAAAAAGGATAAAGTAAAGATCTAAGAAATAGGTATAGAGACTGAAAGGTCAAGGGAATCTGTTTGGTTTCTTTATTGTGCCTTTGCCAGAATGCAAAGTCACTAAACCAAACAGTTGCTTCTCACCTTTCATTCCCTACACTTAATGCACTTAAAGAAATAGAAAAAAAAGTCTTAAATCTAAACACAAAGCTTTAAACACATATACCATTATTTAAAGCATAGTTACTCTGCAGCCTTATGGAATATATAACAAATATACAACATATGATCACCCCAAGCGAGTCAAGCTTTCAACATCGCCTTCTCAATGACCAGAAAAAAAAATGATGTCAAATGAGCAATAACTGCATAAAGCAGCTCCTCCATACTCAACCTACTGTTAAATTTAGGGACCAGAGAAATATTAAGTATTATTAGCATGAACAACACTGAGTGTTTTCACACAGTTAAACATTTATATTGCAACTGAGCTAATTTCTCATAAGGCTACAAGAAGAAAATAAAATTATGTTCCGAACCTGGAACCACTTAGCGTGGCGTAGAGCAGCCAGAGCGTCAAGGCATTTTTGCCTGTCCAAGACGTCCGGTGGGTCTTTCACCATACCCGAGGTTACATCTAAAATGGATTGAATTGGCAAAATGCAGTGAGGAATGGGTGTTTGACCAGGTGAGCAAGACACTTCCTTAAATAGCTTCAATGTCACACATGCCATTTAAAGTTTAAACCCTTGAAGGAGAAATGTAAATGTTCAGCAGAAGTCGCTCAATTAGGATTAGGGCATCGGCCCATTATGAAGATCAAGAGCATATTGCACTTCAGCTCTGAGGTTATTTTCAACTGCATTGCTGATTATGCAATGCGTAGTATTTCTTTATTTCAGCTAACACTGGAAAAACACATATCCCCTAAAATTAAATACCGAAGGAAGGATGGTTGGACACAGTGCACCAGCACAGAGAACACAAGACAGAAGGAACACAAAAATCCACTTTAACCAGGTAGAAACATTCAAACTTAGTTTCTTTTAAATTTTAACTGTCACGTGTTATTTCAGACCTATTCTTGAAAAAAAACTAAGTATAACAAATCTTAAAAGCATTAAATGTTTAGTAATGATGTTATTTTTATCATGCCTTAAACTTGAAATTATTTTGCTTTAAAAACCTGACTAAAGGAATGTGACATGTTCTTCAATATTACAGAGTTCCTTGTTTTCTAGTATCTTCTCTCTTACCTGTATAAATAAAATTCCTCAGCCCATAATATGTATGTTCCAGCAAAACTTAGGATCTAAAAGTCTAAAAGGACCTTTAGGAAGGATCTGAAAAGGGACTACTTTACACAGAGGATCTAAAGGATCCTAAAGGAAGATCCTCAAGGAAGGATCTAAAAAGGGACTACTTTACACAGACTCAACACGATAAAGAAAAGCAAGGAATAGTCTAAAAAACAAAGCAAAATGTCTGAAAGATGCAGAAAACATAGCAGACCTTGCATATTTAAATGTTCAGAAAAGAATTGAATTACCAAGCTGACTGCCTTGCTACTAAAAATGAAGAAACCACAGAAGTGGTTTAATCAGTGAAACTGGAACCACTGAACAATGTGAAATGGTATCCTCAGGTTACTTGAAAACCATATGGATATAATCAGATCAGTGATCACTTCTTTAGAAGTTATTTTTTTACTCATTATGAAAATGGCTATTGTGACTAGTCACAATATATGTTGGTAGCATAACTGGTGATACACCAGATAAGATGAAACAAAAAGCCATCACTCAATGGCACACACTTCATAGGAGACGGCTGTTCGGAACAGTACAGTTTACTTCTCCAAGATCTAAATTTAGGTAAGCCAGGGAATAAAATAAAATAAAAAATAATGAGACTCATAAAACATGCCTGCAACAAGAAGCTTTTAGGAGTGTTGCAGAAATTGTTCTCTGAAACCACAAACATAAAATAGTAGGATTCTTTACTATACAGAGCTAAAAGACCATGAATTAACACGGTGGTATAGCTTTGCAATACAGTAGCTAAATTTACTGTGAAGTACTACATTCAGATTTGAGCATTTTGATAGGATAATCCCATTACTCTGCACAGAGATAAAAAGGTGAAGACTTCATAAGAGCAAAATTGAGAAGAGCATAGGTAACTTCTCACACAGATATTCCAACTTACAGATTATATATTAAAGTGGAAAGGTGAAAATCTTCACTAACAATGTAATTACAGAGCAAATGAAGATGTTTAAACTGATGTTTCTTTTAAAACAAAACCAATTAAAAAAAAACTCCCAAAAAACCCCAAAACAAAAGAACAAAAAAATCCCCTCCAAACCTATACAAGAGGGGTGCCAGCTAAAGCTAAGTGATAAAAGGAGTACAACCCAGATACATGAGACAAGGAGTACATCCTGAGAAAACCCACCACAGGAAAAAGTGGCAAGGTAAGGTTGAGAAATTAAAAGTGAATATATATTCTATTGAGCCAACAGCCTAATCAGTCAATTATTTGCTTTCTTTTAAACTAATATGTAAATAGGTGATACGGTACAAACTTCTAGCACCATAATTTGAAACTTTACTTCTACCTCTGAAACCCTTCAATTTGTAAAATAATTTTACTAAGAAGAATAGCAATTTAAATGTACAGAAAAGAATCTTACTCAGTGCTGGAAATGTTCATCTAAAATGGGTTGCTAATAGCTATAAGAATACCCTTGGAACTTAAAAAGACTTTGAAAGTCAGAAGTTGCTGAGGCATGTACTATACTGAGAAAACACTGACTGAAAAAATACATCAAGGAACTCCTGTAATATTTATTCTGTGGATTTTTGCATATGTTTCACATTTCAGGATTAACCCCTTAAAGACTATTTAACTAAAATCAGATGCCTAACCTACCACCCTACTAAACTAAGACAAAAACTGAATTCATTTACAAAACATGGGCATGAATTCTTACCCTGCATAACCTTAATACTACCCTAAACATAAGGGGTTAATCTTCAGTTAGACGTGCTGTGTCCACACTACCTCTTCATTAAAAGTTAGCAGGTATGTCAATTTAGATAAGTTTTATTATGTAAAATACATTTTGTCCAGTCAACTATTATAAGACTAGTGTGAACACTGCTTCATTCTAGGAGAGAGACAAAGACAAAAAGAAAAAAAAAAACAAAACAAACACAAAGTAACAGCAGATGCTAGGACTATGCATCCAAACCCCTCCTTTGTAAAGCATGGCAGGTGTGACACTGAGCTTTAGAAAACCTTGGTCAAAAATCCTTCCGATGTCTTGGCAGCAACCCCTGACAGGAATCAAGTCCCTCTGCTAGAAGGCTTTGGACCGGGGCTGTTAGCTAAGGATAAAAAAGACACACGCGCACACACAGATGTGTTTGTAAGTATGTACACTTTGTTTGCTGAAGGAAGACTCCACAGCTGGGTTAGAGCTCTTCGAATGTATCAGATTCGGTCAACTGTCAAACGCACAATACTGTAAGGAACAGTAGCTATGCGGTTAACAATTTCATGTCACTGTTTTTTTTTTAGACTTTCATCATGGAATAATACATCAAACATGATTCTACTCCACGTGCAAGACTCAAGTTGCATCTTTACTCAGACTGATTCTTCCGGTAAAGCCTTCCTTAACACCTGAACTAGCTCCCCAAGCGGGCTAGGGAAAATGAAAACTTTAAACCAGTGTAAGACACAGAGCATGAGAAGCTGCAGTAAGGAAAACACAAACACATACTGTTACTCTGCAGCAAATAAGCAGCAGTCTTCGGAATAATGAACTTCTTTGCTGCAATAATTGGCAATTCAGTCTTCTATTTGCTCCAGTTTCAAAAGTGAACTTTTCTGCACATCCATTTTATACTGCTCAGTGTCTTGAAGAGAAATCTAACTTGACTTTGTTTGCCTAGAGGCAGCACTGCATTCAGCAGTGAATAAACTCACAAAGGTAATTTAACTCAAGTGTGGGTCAGACAAAAATACAGATTTGTTTCCTTTTGGTGGCACAACTTAGGGGACTGATGGTAGTAATTTGAAATTTGTTTTATTTTTAGTCCACATCATAGAATTTTGGGCCAGAAACCACTTAATTGAAATGGAGTATTGTAGCAGGAATCAACACTGCACTTTTGCAGTAGATCAAGAAATAAACATGGCATTTAAGGTTAATTTCATTAAATGGTTAGTCTAATTTAATAACAAAATGCATTCTTGATAAAGTTAAATAATATGGAAAGTTGGATTCAGCCCAGAGTCATGTTACACTCAGATTGTCAAAAACCAAGTAAAATTGGTTGGGTGTGACAGTACACATACAAAGCCTTTATAGCTAGGAATAATATGCACAGCTTAAAAATCATGTACAAGGCACTCTAAGACTCTTTGGAAGTCATCCAAACCACAGAATGCATCTTGAAATTTTTCTTTCTGATTATGTAGGATGACTTCATTAACATAGCTTGCTTATAAGTGCACTAGTCACAGCTACAGGACACTTACTAATGCAATATAAAAACCTCAAGTATTTTAGAGGACATGTAATGATGAGATGAAATATAAAAAAAACCTCCGTGGCTTATATAAATACGTATATACACAAGCACATGTATACATACACACATACAATTTCTTTCAACCTGTATATGAGAAGTGTTAAAACAGCCTCAGATTTCCTATTTGTAGGTTCACTGTCAAACACCAGAACCCTGTTTGCTATAATCTCTTTCAACTATGAAAATATGGGATTAAAAGGAAACAAAAGTTAATTTTATCTGACCCGTAAATAAAAAGAACCAATGTACTGCAGACATTAATCATGCTTGTTGGCTTAAAAGCTTTTGGAGCTTTGAAAGTGTTACAGAACAGACCCTAAAGCAACACTGCTGGCACCAGAGAAACTGTGGACTTCAGAAACGTAAATTGATTCCCAAGCTCCACCTTCTGCTTCAGCTCAACGACAAAGCCATTTCTTATTGTACTAGTTGGGTTTGCCAGTTGGATAGAAGACTGATTGTAATACCAGGAGCCTAAATATACTCAAAAAGCACTCCAGACCAAAAAACAACCTCAGAGAGCTGGAAAAAATCGCATCATCTTTTAAAGTTAGAAGCACTGTTACCGTCAAAAGTACTGTAAAAGTGCATTTTAAGTGGCGCTATTCAGAATGTCTAAGTGATGGTAATACTGACCCAGTTCAAACCCAAAAACCCGTGATTTGATTTTCTAAATCCATACAATCTTTCTCTTAAGGCAAGACTGCTCTAGAAAGCCAGTTTATAGCCACTTGTTATAAAATACTTAGTTTTCCATATAATTTTATAAGAGAGGGAAAAAAAATCAAGTTTGTACCTTTTCCAGAAAGCTGAGGTTGGATATAAGGTTAGAAATTTTAAATATTAAATAAAAGCATCATATACACATTTATTTTAACCAACTGTTCTCTACTGAGACTGGTTGTTGAAAAAAGAGGTTTCGATCAAATACATGTGCCAGCATGTTGCCTTCCAGGACCTTAGTGCCATCTTAAGCAGAATAGATAAACATTAAAAAAAAGGTGAGAAAGAAGTAACATCTTTAACAACTTCCCAACCTCCATCCCTCATGTTCTCCTCCCGAATGACTGGAGATGTCAGTGTGATAGTAACTTGCATTTTGGGTTCCACACATGAATTTAAAATTATTGCTGCTTCTGGGACTGCACATTTGATATCATATTTCTCGGGACTTAGTACCTAAATATCAAGAAACAGAAATTTCTATTAGCATGTGGCCAGTAAAAGTATGAGGAAGAAAAAGGATTCCAACATAGTCATTTTTTAACAGAAAGATAGAAACACAATTATATGAAACAGATACCTGTGTAGTCAAAGAAACCACACTATAAAGATATAAATATATGTGGACTTTCATATTGTTTCCAAATTATTAATGAAAATACATAACCAAGAAGTCAGAAGAAAAAAAACTGCCCAGAAAGGAAATTAATATACAATTACATAACGAGAACCTTGATGGTGTTTGAGATAAAGAAAAGCCTCAGTGCCAACTAAAATATCAGCAGGGTGTTTCTCACTGGAACATAGAAGCCTTTAAAAAGCAAAGATGCAGGGGTTATTTTTCGAGCTCACAGTTACTGATGGGTAATGCTAGGTACATACGTCCTGGGCCTGGGTATCACAACATGCTAAGAACAAACGGAAAGGTAAGTACCAGGAAAAAAATGTAAGAGTAACTAACAAAGTGGTTATTTTGAATTGCTTTTTACAACTTTATTTAATAATTCTAAATAGCCCAAAAAGGAAGCTGTAGGCACCTCTGTGACCTTCTTCCACATACATGGACAAGTGAACATTTCCACAAAGACATACCAAGATGTCCATTTTTAAAATTTACTTCTGTTCTGTTACTTCAAATGAACAAACTTGAGATTATTTTCTAATTAATCTGATCCTGCTAAAGCTTCTACTATGCAAGTGATTCTGTCAAGCATTTTACTAGATTGCATTGACGTACTAATGCTGTGACAAGCACTCTGTAGTGACAGGCTGTGTTCAGCAGAGAGCAGAGATTTTTACATTCTTCTGGAAATACTGCAAAGGGTTTATATCAATTTCACTGAATGGTCTAAAATTGCATGTTTGCTTTTATAAAGGTCCAAATTATAAAAAACCCCACACAAGACTTAGCTAACTAATTATGAGCTATAAAGCACTGACACACACAAATAGGAAACAAGATGTAAGTACAAAAGACTGGCATTAATGGAGAACTTTGACTTTGAGGCAGCGGGTGTGCTATAACACTGCACAGTTACCTCTACTGCTACTGGTAACTGATTAATGTTACCAGTAATTCCTTGTGTTTATTTCTATTTCCCACATAAATGAGATCTATTAAATGGTGATTGATATTACACTGCTAGAGCACACATTTGTATGGACACAATACAGAGAAAGCAGAACATGCAGCAGTCTCTGAATTCAGATGACAACTGAGGAAATGTAAAGAAACTGAACCTGAGCTATGTCATGTAGCAGCACAGTGAGCCCTGCAGACATTTAACCCGAGGACAGATTTTTACAGTACTTTTACAAAAATTCAAATACAAAAATCTAAATTCTACTTACTGCAAGTTGCTTAGGGAGACTTTCAGCAATACGACTGAGTAATGTCTTGGAGGGCTTCTCAGCACACAACAAAACAAGATTGACGTTTCGGTCTCCACGGAGTAGCAAACCTTTAGCCAAGACGCCCACCCGTAAAACGCCTTTCAAAGCTCTGTAAATTATAGTTAGAAGTTGCATTTAAAATAACAATGTAAAAGTAATAAAAATAATCCTGAAGATAGAAAAGTGAAATAAAATAGTATTCCACATGCTTCTAAGACTTCAAAATACTGTATAAAACCCCAAAGAGATGAGATCCTGGAAGCACTGATAACAGGTGAAAGAAAAACAATAGAATTCTTAAAAGTAATAAAGAAAAATACCTGTCTTTACTGCCATCCTTTTTGTCATCTCCCTCTTTGTTCTTGCTTTTTTCATGATCAGTCATGCTGTCAGAAACCAGTTTCAAAGCACGCTCAGTAATAGAAACAATTTTTTGAACTGCCTGAAGTTCCTCCTCAGTTGGATATATAGCAGCATGCTTGGTCATCACGTAGCGGTCATCAGAGGAGTCAGGGCGGCGCAGAGGCTGAACAGACAAAAAAGTGTATTTCTGAAACTTGGGTGCACTTCCAAGTTCACAAATGAGACAAAATGACGGAAACCCAAACGTCGATAAAGAGTAAAATATTCAAACCTCACATCACTGAAATGTAACAAAACGTGAAATCTCCTCAACAGCCTACACTGGTCACAATCAATCATGTCTGAAAAGACATGAAAAGTATCAAAATTAACCAAAGTCCAAATTCCAAGATCAGCGGTACCTCCGCAACACTAATATCTCTTGCCTTTCTGTTAACTGGGAAATACTTGCATTTTGCTGCAAAATAAAGCATCCATGATTGCTTTCATACAATCACAGGATGGGACCTCAGACGGTCATCTAGTCCAATCTCCCGTGCAAAACATGGTCAGCTCTAAGACTACAATGTGTTGCTCAGGGCTTTAGCCTGTTGGTTTTTGAAATCCTTCAAAGATGGAGGCTGCACAACACCTGCATAAAAAATGATGATTTCCTGTATTCAGTCTAAACTTGGCTTAAGCTGGGTTTATCTCACCCTCTCAGGACTGTAAAAAGCCTGGCTCCACATCCTTTATAATACACAGCTATTAGAAGGCTATTACATCCCACTAAAGCTCTCTCTTCTCCAGGCTGAACAAGCCCAGATGCCTGTCTCTCCTCACAGGGCATGTGTTCCAGTGATGCCATGATGATTTTTTGCCTTTTCCTTTTATATACCTTCTATGTGTTCTCAGTATCCTTAGCACACATACTTGTAATTCTTTAAGCTTGATATCTTAGCATAGTCCTGGTATTCTGCTGCGCCAGAAGACCAAACATCCTGAAGGCCTCACAGCTGGAGGCCAGAAAGCCTTAGGGTATCTTGAAAAACCAAGCCCTCTACTAGCCCTCTCTAGAACCTATTCTATAAGCTAAGATTAGGCCCAGCTGGGGGGGAATACTTAGAATAGGGAGATGTCATGCCATTCATTTAAGCCTCTCACTGGGGAATCTTTGGCAGATATGCTAATTTGCAAGGGCTATAAAATTATATATGCGATATACCATGTGTGTGCACTTCAGCATAGTCCACCTTGACAAACTGTTGCACCATAAAGATCTTTATTAAATACTGAAGTAAAAACATTTTATCCCTTAACCATGTCTAGCTCTTAATTCTAGGACCAGGGATAAGGCATCACCAGACCCTGATCATCCTCGTAGCCCCACACTGAGCCTATTATGGTTTATGGATCTTCTACTGGAAAGCCCAAAATTAAATGTAGTATTGTAATTAGGGTCTAACGAAAGCTGATCACTTCCCTTATCTATTAATTATGCTCCTGTTACTAAAGCCAGGTTGGCTGCTGGCCCTGCTACCAGGGCATGCTGCTGACTCAAGCCCAGATTGCTGTTTGCCAGGACCCCCAGATCCCCTTTAGCAGGGCCGCTACCCAGCCTCTATCAATTCAAGGGGTTATTCCCTTCTGAATTCAGCATTAGGCATTTGTTCGTGCAGAATTCCATAACGTTCCATTCCTACAGCCTGCCTGAGTCCCTCCAGATGCTGGCCTTGCCCTCAAAAGTATCAGCTATTCTCCCTACCCAAGATGATTCAGGTTCATGCCAGTTGCAAACCTCAGGAGTGTACACTCACTCTATCACCTTCCAGATCACTGATAAGGTGCTTATCAGACCAATGCCAGGATCAACCCCTGTGGAACTGCACTCCACAGAGCTAGAGTATGATGCACCACTAAGCATTATTCTCCAAGACTGATGATCCAGCCACTTTTTATCCATACAGTTGTCCACAATTAGGTAAATAATGTTGTATAATGCAACTGAATAAAATAAAAAGTAGAAAAATCCAGTATGACTTGCATTTCAGAAGAAGCAGTATTTAAAGCATCCCCTTGTCATTTCACTGGACTTATTTTGGAAGACTAGTCCACCTACACCATTTCATTAGCATATAATTTCTTCTTCATTTTTCCAAATCCTTTCTTAAGAAACACTGGAGACAAGTGAAGTAGCACTGAATAATTTATAATTCTTAACTGTGCCTGCTGGTAAGAATGGTTTTTTTCTCAAGTTAAGAAACTCACAGCTGGTCCTTGGGGTTGAGGAGGCATTCCAGGTCTAACTCCCAGCAGGCCTAGAGGTCCCGGAGGACCATGAGGATATCCTCCATCTGGTATTCTGCGACGGTCATCCCAGTGATGCTGCTCTTCCTCCATTCTCCTCCAGTACATGTCCTCTTCGTATCGCCTGAAGTGCATCAATCAAAGTGTTCTCTTTATACAGCGGTTCATACTTGACACTGCTCTAGAGAGATTCTTCTCCATTCTCAACAACTTTTAGTACTCATAAGCAAATACCAATTGTATTCATGTTACCAGAGGGTAACTAACATGAATTACTGTTTTAAAAGTCGGTCTGGATTTATAGCCAAGTAATTCTACTAACCCTGCGTTCCTCAGAAGGATTGACGAGTAGCAAACAAAAACCCCAGAAAGAGAATGACAATTTAAAGCAAGACAATACCAAGTTCCCTAAAGTATTTTAAATAAGTAACTACAGTTTAGTTTCAGACAATCTGACAGCAGCTTTATCACATTCATTCATGAAGCAGAATGCATTACCTCATTTCCATCCTCCAGCGTTCTTCCTCTTCTCGCCTTCTCCAGTATTCTTCCTTCTGCATCTGTTTTCTCATCTTCTCTTCTTGAATTTTTCTTGCTCGAATACTGGGCTTTACTTCTACTTGTAAGTCTGGGTTTACTTTTTTCTAGATCAGAAAAATAATGAATTAAATGTTGCTTCCCTGTCCTCATCTCAAGGTTACAGAGTTGTTCTGACATATTTTACATACACTACTTATCTACAATAAAATCAAAGGGAGTAAAATGCAGTTTTAGAA